>CM035433.1:53717928-53820428 GCA_020310875.1 Ceratopteris richardii | reverse complement strand
CATAATCTTCCATGGAGTATACAAAGTCCTCATGTGTGTTAGTAGGACCATCAAAGTGGCCTCCGAACCGAGAAGCTGGCTCAGAAAAGTATCCAATTGAGTGATGAGTCCATGTAGATGGGGGAGTATCCTCTGGTAACCGAAAAGATATTGGACTCCATGAATGGAAAAGTACATGCTCAGAATGTTGTTGTGGACAAGGTAAGTGGACTTTCAAAGATAGGATTGGAAAATATCAAGTCACTTACCCTAGAGTAATGCCCAAATAAAGTTGAGGGAAAATATAAGCGTTCGTTGGTATGATAGGCTATAAGCCAAGATCATATCTCAGACTCCTCGTGCTCCAAAACTGTATCATGATCGAGAAAGTCATGTATAAAGAGAGCATGCTCCACATAGTGTTACTCTTCAAACCTGGAACGATCCCCCTCTAAAGCAGAAATGGGAGGATCCAAAAGGGATGAATACTTAGAGTATTCATCAAACGTGTAGTCTTTGGTTACTATAACTGAGTGACTCTTTGGGTCGTAGAGTTTGTATGCCTTGTGTCGGTCATTGTAATCGATGAAAATGTACTGCTTTTGCCGATCATCATCATGGACTTGCACATACGCATCACTACCAAAGATGTGGAAATAGCTCATACTTTGCTTCTTTTGAAAGTTAGCCTCAAATGGTGTCTGGTTCTTCAAGACATCTGAAAATCGTCTGTTTTGAATATGAACTACTATCTGCACTACTTCACTCCAAAACATGAGTGGAAGTTTCTTTTGACTAAACATAATCTTGGCCATCTAGATCACACTTCGAATCTTCTTTAAGGCAATACCTTGTTGAGTATCTTTCTTGGCTTGATACTTGTTTCCATGTTGCTTGAAGTACTTGGAGAAGTTATGATTGAAAAAGCTTCTATTTCCACCAGATTGGATGATCTTCAAAGAACTTGGTAAGTCTACTTCAACTGTTTGTGTCCACTCCTTAAACTTGGAAAGGGCATCTTCTTTATGCTTGAGTGAATAAACACATGTGTGTCTAGTGAAGTCATCTACAATCAAGAAGACGTTAATTGACCCATTTAGAGAAGGTGTTTGTATAGGTCCACAAATATTGGTATGGACTAATGCTAAGGGTTTATTTGTAAAAATGGATGCTTCTTTAGGAAAATTGGTAAGTGTGTGCTTGGCATATGCTTGGCAATTCAATTCCACTTGTGAGATCTTGGGTAGATCTTTGACAAGATGATTAAAAGAGATCTTAGCCAAGCAAGAGTTATGTCCAAATCTATAATGCCATAAGCTAAGACTTGAATCTTTTGCCAAAAAACTTGAAAGCTTGTAGAGACCTTTGTCTTCATAGCTTTGAGTTATCATGTCATTGGATTCAGGATCAATGACTTGAACTTTTTTATGATTGAACTGCACTTTCATGTTGCACTTCATAATGGCCTTCACTGAGAGAAGGATTTTACAAAGGCTTTGTACATAAAGAACATCTTTGAGTGACTTGGTCTCACCTTGAGAGTTGATGACTTGAACGTTTCCTCTTCTTTGGATTTCAATGCACTTGGTATCTCCAAGATACACTTTTCCTTTGTGCTCTTCAAACTCATGAAAATCATCTTTGTCATAGCACATGTGGGATGAAGCACCACTATCAAAAATCCATTCTTTCTTGGGAGTGGTTGCCACAAGTGCTTTGTGTTCAGTTGTGAGAAATAGATCTTCACTTGTGCAGTGAGAATGATGTTTGATCTCTGATTTAGACTTAGGCTTGTCCTTGTTCTTTTTGTTGAAGCAATCTTTCTCAATGTGGCCAGGATTGCCACAAAAATTGCAAGTGAACTTTTTCTTGCTTTGCTCCTTTGAGACTTGATCGCCTTTTTGCCCATTATGTTTGTGGAAGGTGGCTTTAGCCTTCATGGTTGTTGTTTGGGTAGCTTGGGTTTGTTGTCAAGAGTCATGAGGAAGCAAAAGTCTCCTAACTTCTTCTAACATGAGTGCTTACCCTCGATTGTACAAGGTCATTACAAAGGTCTCATATGACCTAGGTAGTTTGTTAAGTAGCCTGATGGCCATATTCTCACTACAAATTTGTTGGCCACAAAGTGCCAACTTGCATTGGTAGTCCTCAAACGTAGCTATGATTGTGGTGATTGTATCTTGCAACCGAATAGTTAGGTTCTGGAATTCAGCTTCTAAAGCATAGATTGTCGAGGGTGTTTTATCTTCGAATAGGGTGGTTAAAGTATCCCAAGCTTCCTTCGATGTTTTACATGCCATGATGTGCCCTTTGGTCAGTTCATCAAAGGCTAATAGAAGTTGGCCTAATGCCCTTTTATCTTTAAAATTCTAGCTATGCCAAGATTCTAGGTTGTTGGCTTGATTGGATTTGGGTTCAGAACCTTCTACTACATCGTGAAGGAGATTGGTGTACTAATATGCTCTCATTACATCTTTCCAAAGATTACAGTTTTGCCCATTTAGTCATTCATCCTTGGGCATGAATATGGGTGTGAAGGAAGGTAAAAAATTGGCCATAGATGAGGTGCTAGCTTCACTCTTTGACATTATAAAGTTTGAGTGAACAAGATATGAGTTTGTGCTTCTGCAAGAGTAAGTGTCAAGTGTTTAAAAACACTTTCAAAGACACTTGGGTGCTAAGAGATTACTTGAAAATAAGCACAAACTTTGGAAAGAAAATGAAAAGCGTAGAGCCACACTAGATATCTTGGGGAGAGGGGGTGGAATAGCCCTACACATGCAAAAACTTGAAGTAGACACCTTGGGCTGGGTGGGGGAGGGGGAGCGCTTAGATTAGCCCTACTCTTGCAAGATCAGTGAGATGAGTTGAAGGGAGAGGAGGGCATAGAGTAGCCCATTGCACATAACAAGTTACACCTGGGGGCATAGAACAACCACCCACGACATACACACATACACCTCTTTTCTCAAGTTTGAGTTACAACTAAGAGGCACTTAGTGCCAAAGTATGTAAAAGAGTGATAGGCTTAAGAACGCTTGGAAAAACAACTTAGGTTATGCCAAATGGGGGGCCCAACTTTAAGTATCAAAATTAAGGGTAAAAGAGAAGGACTTTAAAACTCAAGGGATCTTGTCAGAGAGAGGTGTTCAATTCAATGCAACAGCTGCCTTTGGAAGCCTTGTGGATTCATATTCGAAAGTGTGAAGCTAGAGTTCATTGACCCTACATATTAACCACATGCATGGCATCTTGGGATTGAATAAAATAGAAGTAGTCCAATTGCTCACTAGCATACGTAGGTTCATTGATTTGGTATTGGCCTCAGATTCAGATGTAAGAAGCGATCATGTGATGATCTGAATCTATCATTAAAAGATCGTAGATCGAATGAGAGATTTTAAGTGGATTCAACCAAAGCATGACATTACAAATGACCACCTGATAGGTGCAAGTTGCTACCGTGCAATCTTTCTAGTAGATGCAACGTATGAGATAATAGCAATGGGCCACAATTCCCACGTTCATGAGCTGATTTGAGCACTTTAGCAACTTAGTAACTACTCATGAGTTGAGTCTATGTGGTCGAGATGCATGAATCAAATTCACAAGACCGTTTCGTTAAGCGACGATGTGAGAAACTATGCTACATGGCAATATGCATGCCTTGGGCTTTCCCCAATTATAGGAGCATACTGGTCCCATTTCTCTACAGAGAAAAAGTTGCCTAGATTCCCTGGGCTCACGGTGCATATTGTATTGCTTGTGATAAAAATGGAAGACTCATTAATTAATCACACTTGTCGGATGCCAAAAGATGTCGCAAGTGGTCCCAGGCGGCTGTCCTCGTGGTTGGGCCTCTCGCCTCTTCAGGCGAGGGTGAGGGTTAAACTTCAGTTGGCGGGACTTGTGAGGGACATGTAACTTTGGAATGATGTAACATGTGGCTGATGTGCCACTGCATATTCTGCCCCGCGGTAGTTGTGACCGCCATTTAATCCAGCTATGTAGATTCCTGTTCTTGTGGGATAAGGGGGGTCCCATGGGCACTATGCCCTTCCTTGTAGAGTTGGAATTTCAAAGTTAAAGCCCCGGGGAGTAGGCATTGGCCGAACCTCCATTCAAAAAAAAATGATTTCACAAGTGATCAGATTCAAAGCATAGCTCTGCATCACTAATGTTGGGATAGATGGATGGATGCTCCAAGAGACTGAGTAGGTACTGCTAAACCCGCTTTGTACCAGCCCTCTTTTGCTTCAGAGTTGATAAGTAGACCTTCTAAGCTTTCCAATAACACCAAAAAATAGCCTATGTACTTTGGAAGTGATGTGTGTAATGATTGAACCAAAATAGATAACTTTGAAGTTCACAAACTCAAGAAAACCTTCTATTTTTCTCTTAACACCTGCTGAATATTTTGCTCAGTGTGACCAGTACAGTAGAAATTGATAAACTTCCTTCTAGGGGTATTTAATTAGCTTAGTAAGCTACCATTTTCAAGTGGAATGATGTAAAAAGATAAACTATGCTAAGAGAAATCAATTTAGCAAGTTTAGCTATACCCCCAACTTTTTAGGACTGTAGCAGAAAATGACCAGAGTTTACCTCGACGCAGATTTCTCTGAAATGGCTGAATAGAATCACTTCAAACTTTGATAACCTATAGATGACTTTGCGCTGAATTCAACAAGCTTTGAATCACTTGATTTGGTGAAGAATTGACGGAGATATGCCCTTGACAAGTTGACAGACTTTTGAGTACACTAACAGAGAACTCAGAGATGAATGATGTAAATGTATCTATTAATGAACACTTGTATACAAACCCATTGGCATGAATAACATTGCCTAATGGTGTAGAGAGGTGTAGGCTATAGTATAGTCCTCACATACACTCAAAATGAGTAGAATGAGGCTCGGGAATGATCTCTCTAACCCACGACTTTTCATGTGCACTTTTATATAAAGTGACTGAAGATTTGAATTCAAATTCAAATTTTGGCTCCCTATAATCAAGGTCCTAAATGCTTGGAGATATTCCTTCAATCAAATGAGCTACTTTCTCCACGACTCACTTTGGTAGGTGATTACAAAAGATTCCAAGTCAATTTGACTTTTACAATGAGGTAAAGTGGTAATTAACCACTAGCATATGTTCCTATGCTTCTTCATGTATGTGTAGACTTTAATGCATCCTTTGAGCCAAATGTGTAGGCTTGCAATTTACACCAACAACTCCCCCTCAAGCCAAACATTTTGGCTGAAGTCTTTATCTTCAATCTTCAAGTATATCCTGCAATCCAATCATGGATTTGAACCTGCAAAGTTTTGTTCCATCCAAAGCTTTAGTCAACAAATCTGCACATTGCATGTTGGTTGATACATAGGTAAGTTGAATATCCTTGCTTATCAACTTCTCTCTCACATAATGGTAATGGACCTCTATGTGTTTGGTCCTAGCATGATAGATAGGATTAGCTGGAAGGTGAAGAGAACTTGTATTATCTCCAAAGATAATCGGTGACCTAGTATACAATCCCAATTCTGTATACAAAAGTTTAATCCAAATTGCTTCTTGTGTGGCATTAGCCAGTCCTCTATACTCTGCCTCTGTAGAAGACAAAGCAACAATAGGTTGCTTCTTTGAAGACCATGAAATTGGTTTGTCACCTGCAAAGGAAATATATCCAGAAGTGCTCCTCCTATCATCCTTGCATCTTGCCCAATCTGCATCTGAATAAATTTTGATATCAATATCTGAAGTGTAAGGGAAATACAAACCATGGTTCTGTGTACCCTTGAGATACTTCAAGATTCTCTTGGCAGCCTCTAAGTGAGGTATCCTTGGCTTGTGCATAAATTGACTTAGCACACTTACTCCATATGCAATATCAATTCTTGTAAGAGTAGCATAGTTCAAGCTACCCACCATACTTTGATAACATGTAATGTCTTTGACTTCATCACCTTCATGGGCACTTAGCTTTAGGTTTACCTCCATTGGAGTGCTTGCTACTTTAGCATCCTGCAAGTGAAACTTCGTCAACATATCCTGTACATACTTTTTCTGAGTAATGTATATCCCTGAATTAGTGTAAACTAATTCAAGCCCTAGAAAATACTTCACTAAACCAAGATCATTGATCTTGAACTCCTTCATCATCTGGCTTTTGATATACCTGATTCCCATTGACATCATTACCTATAATGATGATGTCATCAACATAAACACATAGATATATTACCTCTGAATTACTTCTCTTAATGAACAGAGAAGTGTCAGCCTTGCTCATGACAAAACCTTGCTCATAAGTTACCTTCTTAGGATCCTCATAGCCAGGAGGTTGTGACATATAAACTCCTTCTGAAATCCATCCATTCAAGAAAGCATTCTTGACATCCAATTGGTACATGTTCCAATTCTTTGATGCAGCCACACTTACCAACACTCTGTTTCTTGGCATCTTGGCCACAGGAGAAAATGTCTCTTCATAGTCAATGCCTTGGGTTTGTGCAAAACCCTTTGCTACCAATCTGGCTTTGTACCTATTAATTGTTCCATCAGAATTTCTTTTCAACTTATAGATCCATCTAGATCCTATTACCTTCATAGAATCCTTCTTGGGTAGTAACTCCCATGTGTCACTCTCCTTGAGTGCTTCAATCTCCTCATCCATACCTTCTTTCCATTCTGATTTTGTTATTGCTTCTTCATATGAACCTGGTTCTCCATTTGACAAATCTTTGGCAAGATAAACTGAATGTTTAGTAACAGGAGATGTATCATACCCATATCCGATAGGTTTCTTGCTCTCTTTGAGATCTTCTGATTGATTGAGTTGAAGATTTAGGTATGTCTTCAAGCTTCTTCATCTTCATTTTGCCCTTGGACTTCCATGCCTTGAATTCTTCAAGGTTGATAGTGTCTCCATCATCTGAACTTGAGTCTTCATTCTGAGTAGGTTCCTCCTTTGCAAGTTTTGGAAATTCCTCTTCCAAGTCATAGGGTAGTTTAACCTTCCTGCATTCATTCTCATACCAAGAATCATTTTCATCAAATATCACATCTCTACTTACCATAAATCCCTTATTGGTAGGATTATAAAACCTGTAACCTTTTTAATTTAAATCCTACCCAATGAAAATGCATTTTTCAGCCTTTGGGTCTACCTTACCTCTTATCTAAGAAGGAATGTGCACATATGCTACACATCCAAATATTTTGCAGTGATCTAATGATGGTCTCTTACCATGCCATGCTTCATAGGGTGTCATACCATCAAGTGACTTAGATGGTAACCTGTTTATGAGGTAAGTGGCAGTGGAAACACTCTCTGCCCATAGATAGTTAGGTAACTTCTTCTCATTAAGCATAGATCTGGCTGACTCAACAATTAACCTATTTCTTCTCTCAGCTACCCCATTCTGTTCAGGAGCATAGCTTGTGGTTATCTCTCTTTTAATGCCTCTGTCCTACAAGAATTCTTCAAATTCATTGGAGAAGTACTCACCTCCTCCATCTCACCTTAGCCTCTTCAAATTCCTTCCTGTCTGGTTTTCAACTAATGCAAGATATTTCTTAAGACAATTAAATACCTCATCCTTGTGCTTCATGAAGTATAATACAGTCCATCTGTTATAATCATCAATGAAAGACACATAGTACCTTGATCCTGAGACTAAGGGGTCTTTGCTAGGTTCCCATACATCTGTGTGTACAAGCTCTAGGTAGTCATCATGCATATATCCTTTCTTGGAGAAGGGTAACCTGTGAGACTTACCAAATTGACAAGCACCACACTTGTAAATCATATGTTGCTTGGATGACATTAGGTATCCCAAGCACACATTGGTCCCTGCACATTTGTTTCAAGGTTCTTTCTCCTATGTGCCCTAATCTTTTGTGCCAAATCTCAAGCTCTGAAAGTGTTTAATCTTTATAACTATATAGTGCAATATTCTTTGTATCTTCCAACTCAAAAGTGAAAAGTCTACCTGATTTTTCTCCTTTAGAAATCCTCTTGAACCCATGTCTTGGGTCCTCCACATATGCTCCATATTGATTAAATCTGACCTGCAAACCTTTCTCCACAATTTGACCAACACTCATCAATTTTTTGGTAATGGTTGGTACATAGAGTACCCTACTCAACAAATTCTGATTACCATCACAAGTCTTAACATTTCCAACTTTAACTACTGAATGCTTTGTATCATCACCTGTTTGGACTTGATGTTTACCTTTTGGTTCCTCAAGATCAGATAGTAGTGCCACATTGCCACCCACATGATTTGAGCACCCTGAGTCAATGTAGAATAGGTATTCATCATTTGTACTTGACTTTGAAGTCATGTTCATGATCAGAAGAGAGTCATCCTGCTCCTCTTTGTAGTTGTTGTAGTCCTTTCTGGTTTTGAATCCTCCTTGGTATTTGCCATTGTAATTGTTGTTGTAATTGTTGTTGTGGCCTTGGTGATGGTTGAACCTTCCTCTTGATTGTGAGTATCCACCTCTTTGGTAGCCTCTTCCTCTCTGATTTTGTAATTCCTGAAATACTCATCTGTAGTATGATTTGATATACCTCAAATGTTGCATGGTGATGAGTATAGGGTCTCCCCCTACCTTGCTTACCTCCTCTGCCCCTTCCTCTTGAAGATCTACCTCTCCCTGCATAGTTGGCTTGGGAGGTAGAGCCTTCATCTTCCATTTTTTTTCTCTTGCCTTTATCCTTAGACTTCTTATCAGTGTATAGGGCAGAAGAGTTATTACCTTTGGATGTATCTCCATTTTTGGTGAGCTTTGCTTCATGTGTAAATAGTTGTCCCATGAGATTTGTAAGATCTGGAGTGTGCATGTCCATGTAGAGATCCATTGCAGTGGTGAAGCTTTCCCATTTGTCATCAGCCTTGATTCCATTGATCACTTGCCTTACAATTTGTTCTTCTTCAATCTCTTCTCCTATGCTTGCTAACTGATCTGCAACATCTTTGATCTTGGTCACAAATTCTGAAACAGCTTGCTTAGGTTGCTTCCTTAGTGTTGTGAATTCAATCAACAACTGATTTTTCCTAGCCCTTGTATTGGAGGAAAAATATGATGACAAAGTTTCCCAAGTTTCTTGGGATGTCTTACAATTTCTAATATGTGGCAAAAGAAAGTCAGAGATAGAGTTGAGTAAATATGACCTTGCCAATGCATCCTTAGCACACCATGTGTTGAGTTTTTCTTGTTCTTCCTTGGTTGGCAATCCTCTTGCTTTGAATGAGGGAAATTCCTCATCTCCTGAGATGTATCCATAGAGACTCCTTCCTTGTAGGTAGGTCTTCATCCTTAGAGACAAAGCTTGATAGTTGTTCCTGTCCAATTTATCAATAAATGAAGGAAAATCATCTCCCATTTTACCTCTATTGCTCTGATACCACTATTGGGATGGATGGATGCTCCAAGAGACTGAGTAGGTACTGCTAAACCTGCTTTGTACCAACCCTCAGCCCTCTTTTGCTTCAGAGTTGATAAGTAGACCTTCTTAGCTTTCCAATAACACCAAAAAATAGCCTATGTACTTTGGAAGTGATGTGTGTAATGACTGAACCAAAACAGATAACTTTGAAGTTCACAAACTCAAGAAAACCTTCTATTTTTGTCTTGACACTTGCTGAATGTTTTGCTCAGTGTGACCACTAGAGTAGAAATTGATAAAATTCCTTCTAGGGGTATTTAATTAGCTTAGTAAGATACCATTTGCAAGTGGAATGATGTAAAAAGATAAACTATGCTAAGAGAAATCAATTTAGCAAGTTTAGCTATACCCTCGACTTTTTAGGACTGTAGCAGAAAATGACCAGAGTTAACCTCGATGCAGATTTATCTCAAATGGCTGAATAGAATCACTTTAAACTTTGATAGAATGTAGATTGACTTTGAGCTGAATCCAACAAGCTTTGAGTCACTTGATTTGTGAAGAATTGACCGAGATATGCCCTTGACAAGTTGACAGACTTTTGAGTACACTAACAAAGAACTCAGAGATGAATGATGTAAATGTATCTATTAATGAACACTTGTATACAATCCCATTGGCATGAATAACATTGCCTAATGGTGTAGAGAGGTGTAGGCTATAGTATAGTCCTCACACACATTCAAAATCAGTAGAATGAAGCTCGGGAATGATCTCTCTAACCTGCGACTTTTCATGTTCACTTTTATATGAAGTGAGTGAAGATTTGAATTCAAATTCAAATTTTGGCTCCCTATAATCAAGCTCCTAAATGCTTGGAGATATTCCTTCAATCAAATGAGCTACTTTTTCCATGACTCACTTTGGTAGGTGATTACAAAAGATTCCAAGTCAATTTGACTTTTACAATGAGGTAAAGTGGTAATTAACCACTAGTATATGTTCCTATGCTTCTTCATGTATGTGTAGACTTAAATGCATCCTTTGAGCGAAATGTGTAAGCTTGCAATTTACACCAACAAATAAGGTCATGAAGACTCATGAGTTGTGTCCAATGAGCTCTCTCTCTTCATGGCTGGTGTGGAACTTACAGAGTACTAAGAACTTTTGAAGGGATGCAGGTAATGATTAGCAGCGCTTTCTTGCAGTGCATGGCCTAGACAGTAGAAGAGAATCCTTCTCAGAGTCACTCTTTCTAATGTGTGTCGCGTATATGGACTTTGGAGAGTGCTGAGTTCTAAGTTCTGTGATCTCTCACTATCACATGCACACCTGGGGAGGCAGAAGCTCTTCATGTAATCATGGTCTTCATAGATAGGTCAAGTGTGAATCTAGATAGCAGCGTAGTGGAGGTGCAGAGGCTTCGGGAAACTTCTTTCTAAAACACAGAGCCTCTCTCTCTCTCTCTCTCTCTCTCTCTCTCTCTCTCCCTGTCGTTCTCTCACCGAGAGCATCACCTCTAAGACATCTTGCTAACATGCTTGCTTATCCACTACTCTACAACTAAATATTAATATTGTTGTTCGCTATTAACAAGAGTATGACTCTATAGCTCATACAAGCGTAGGTACAGCCGCAAGGACATGAAAATGGAGTCCACAACTTGATTGACTGGTTCATAAGGTGAGCGTAAGATTTGTGGTTAAAGGAGCTTCTCAGCATGAAAACCACGTGTAGTCATAGATTTAGCGTTGTTATAGAGGCTTCTTGCAATATAGGAGTCTTCTTTTGCGCAGACCTCCAAAATGAAGAAAAATATATATCTAACTCCACAAAGAGGATGGAAGGTGGGGCAATCATGCTACTTCGTCAATAAGAGAAAGTGCACATAGATGCACGTGAATTAATGATGAGAATGGAGCTAGTGAGTGTTTATGAGCACTATAATAACACAGATTCATTACAAATTTTCTAAATGATAGTGAAGGACTATGAACGAAGTCCAAAAAAAATGCAAGGGCAATGGTGGGAGGGAGGGAAAAATGGGTTAAAGGGGTAGAAAAGGGTCAAAAAAAGGGTGGGAGGGTGCAAAATGGGCAATATATTACCCAAAGTGAGCACGAAATGATGGCAGAAGACCTCTTCCAAAAAGTGGAGACCCACATCACCAAGCTCTACTAGCACCACCACCAAAACAACCACCAAACATGCCACCAAGACCTCCACCTAGTGCTCTGATACCATGTAGAGAGTACACTCATGAAAGGAAAATGTAAAGAAGAGTGTACTCACAAAAGAAAGAGTGTGTAAGACTCAAAATGAGTAGACCATGAAATGGGTAAACTCATGTGGATTAGAAATGAGCTTGCCAAGAGCATAGAGTAGGCTCCTCAAGCCTCTAACCAAGTACAAATGAGGGGAGAGACCCTCCTTATATAGATTTGGGAGGGGCTCTCAAAAGTACATCTCATATGGAATAATTCTCCTAAAAGGAGAATGAATACAACTAGTAGAAGCAAATGGCAAGGTACCCAACTACAAAGGATATAATATAAAATGGAAATATAATGGAAATGGAATGAAAATAGGGTGAAAGCATGTTAATGTTTACAAAAAGGTGATGTCTGAGACATAGTTAATTAGCTCGAAAAACACATTCCTTCTTAGCTGAACATCATGCAATAGTTAATGAAAGAGAAGTAAAAGCGAGGTCGTGGGGTGACAATAGGCCGCAGTATGCATGCTAGAGCGTGGAGCATTCATGACGTGGGTTTTTCTGCTTGTTGCATGTTGGAGAGTCCGTCGTAGTACCTCATCTCACCTAGGAGTTTTTTTGCGTAGCTGACTGTTGTCTTTGGTAGCCATACATTCGTTATGGAGCATGCAAGGAAGAAGTCTTCTTGGTAGCTGTTTTGTTGATCCTATGTTGTTGTAATGAGTCACGACTGAATCTTTCAGTCATCTTGATGGGCGATGGAAGACGTACATGTGTAACACAAAATCGAAGGCTTTAATCAACTCTAAAGAATCGATTCTCACATTTGCTTCTACTCATTGCACTTCAGGTTCCCTAACTTTCACGTTACCAAGAATAGGGTCGACCCAAAAGCTCTGTATTGGATATTATTAGCCCAAGTTGAAGTGGAAAATTGTCTCTATTAAGAGCCAGAAACAGACTTTGGAAGCCACCACCAGCATGTATCCTTGGGACAGAAAAGACATTACAAAGCTTGATGTGATTTCTATGGGTTGCAGAGTAAGAATGCTTTTCCAACTCCCTATGTGGAGCATTCATGATGTGGGTTTTTGTATGTGCTGCATGCTCGAGAGTACGCTACAGTAGCTCATCTCGCCTAGGAGTTTTTATGCATGCTGCATGTTGAGTAGGAAACATTGAGAGGGACTCCATCACTATAGGCATTTTTTCTGCGTGCTTCATCTTGAGTGGGGACTATTGATAACTACTTTTCTATGCGCTGCATGTTGGAGAGTACGCCATAGTACCTCTTCTCACCTCTCAGTTTTTCTACGTATATGTGCTGCATGTTGAGTGGGGAACAGTGAGAGGGACTCCATCACTATACGTATTTTTTCTACATGCTGCGTTCTGAGTCTATACCGATAACTATTTTTGTGCATATCACATATTTTGGTTTGGAGATCATTCCTAAAAAGGTAATCCACTTCTCCATGTTTGATGATAAGAAGCATGACACCTTTTTTGTGCAACAGTGTTTCCAATTGCATTGGCAATGGCTAAGACAGCTAAACCTTGACTTAAGCCAACATTGGCTATGGTCAGTTGGTGTAGCTTCTCATTGTAAAGATTTATGACATTGATTTTATGGTGATGTGTGGGCTCTTGGCCCTTGCACATTTTGTACAATTCCCTCATTAATCTACTTTTTTCGGGTTCTCTAAAAAAAAAGGGAAGTTATATACGAGTAACATCTCAGATTATGGATGATTGTTGCAAGTTTAAAAGTATGCTTAACAATGTCCATTTAGTTTCATATTGTTCATTCATTGTATCTAACATCTCAAGTTTTGGATGATTGTTGTAGGATTAACAGTGGTATAACAAGTCTACATACGTAAGTGATGGAGCACATAATGATATCAGATGAGCATACTCAATGTAAAGTCAATATAATAAACTGGATTGATGAGTGGTAGATGTTATTGTATTTATGATTTCTTCATCATTTGTAGTGTGTTGATGCAGGGAAATCTCGGACAAGCGAATTGATGGAAGTTAATACAATACGAGTGGTGTATAGTGATCAGCAAGCATTAAGATGTTATTGGAAGGAAAAGAAAAGGAAATATAGAGACATAATAACGTCAAGGTCGGGCACTAATTGGAGGGTAATGCTAATTGCAGTTCAAGCAACCTGGATGGCATTGTGGATAAGATCATCAAGTATTTTAAAAATCAAACTAGACACTTATGTTGTGAAGATAAAATCGAGGCACTAAACAGGATGTTGCAGAGTCCATGTATTGGGCAACTTTTTGATGCAATGAGAAGTAACAAAGATCATGTTACATGTGCCCTTTTCACCAATCTTCGGAATACACTACAAAGTATGAGAAAGAATTCTGATGACCTTGTGTTGAAGATATGAGCATTGATGATGGCTCTAAATAGTGATGCATATTCATCAACAAATCAGATAAATATTTCAAGACTTTCTAGGGTATTGGGAGCAAGCAGGAAAGTCGTCTCTGATATGATTGGATGGTTAAGTATAGTTGAACCTGATCATAGTTTTTTGAAGGAAAATAGTAGGGCAACACATACCACATGTATCAGATAAGAGGTCAAGCATCTGATTATCACGTTTTGGACAACAAAGAGCAGGGTGTCACCAAATAAGAAGGATATAAGTTGGACCCGAATTGGCAAAAATGAATATTTGGAGCATCCTATTCACCTTCTTGATGTATCTCAAGTAATCCTATTCTTAATCATCAGTTCATGATTTTAGCTAATTATACAAGAACCAATAACAAGTAACTTATAGTAACAATCTAATCGTAATAGCTAACTAGTAACAAGCTAATAGTAATAGTTAACTAGTAACAAGCTATTTAGAAATAGCTTATTACAAACAACTAACCAAGAAATTGGCTCTTGAGTAATAGCCAATTAGTAACAAGTTAATAAGTAATAGCTTATTACTAATAACCATCCAAGAACCAACTAGTTAGTAATAGCTAATTGGTAACAAGATAATAGTAGTAGCTAGCTGCTAACAAGCTAAATAGTAGTAGCTAATTACTGAGAACTAACAAAGAACCAGCTACTTAGTAATAGGTAACTAGTAACAAGCTAATTAGTAATAGCTAATTACAAACAACTATCCAAGAACCAACTATTTTCTAATAGAAAATTAGTAACAAGCTAATTAGTAATAGCTAATTACAAACACCTTACCAAGAACTAGCTATTTAGTAATAGCTAATTACAATCAAGCTAATTAGTAATAGCTAATTATTGAGAACTAACTAAGAACTAGCTACTTAGTAATAGGTTACTAGTAGCAAGCTAATTAGTAATAGCTAATTACAAACAACTATCCAAGAACCAGCTACTTAGTAATAGCTAATTAGTAATAAGCTACTTAATAATAGCTAATTAGTAACAAGCTAATTAGCAATAGCTATTTAAAAATAGCTAACCAAGAACTAGCTACTTAGTAATAGATAATTAGTAATAATCTAATTACTAATAACTAATTCCAAACAACTAACCAATAACTAGCTACTTAGTAATAGCTAATTACTAACAAGCTAATTAGTAACAAGCTACTTAGTAATAGCTAATTAGTAACAAGCTAATTAGCAATAGCTAATTACAAACACATAACCAAGAACCAGCTACTTAGTAGTAGCTAATTAGTAACAAGCTAATTAGTAAAATATAATTAGTAACAAGCTAATTAGTAATAGCTAATTAAAAACAACTAACCAATAACCATCTACTTAGTAATAGCTAATTACTAACAAGCTAATTAGTAACAAGCTACTTAGTAATAGCTAATTAATAGAAGATAATTAGTAATAGCTAATTACAAAATACTAACCAAGAACCAGCTACTTATTAATAGCTTATTACAAACAAGCTAATTAGTAACAATCTAATGAGTAACAAGCTAGTTAGTAACAATCTAATTAGTAACTATTGAAGCTCAAGGTCAAGGATGAAGCATGGAAGCACATCAATGAAGTGGAGACACAAGAAGAAGGAGCATGTAGGGAGCTCCAAGAAGCACATGTCAAATTTTGAAAAGAAATCCCTATAAATATAGTGGCTTTTGTCAATAAAAACCGATGTAAATATTTTCATAATTTTTAGATTCCGTTTGAGTCCCCAAATAAGCATTGGAACCTATTTTTTAACTAGGCCGGACACTAGGTCTGAATAAGGCCAAAACCACTCAAAAAACTATAAAAAGGGCTGGAGAGCTCATTTGAGGGGTTAGCTTGTTGTAGATTTCAGCTTGGTAAGAGAGTCCTTTTGTAATCGAACTCCTTCCATTACTCCACTCTTTGCTCTTAACTTCTGTGCATGTGTGTATGTGTGTGCATGTTTGTGTGCTTTCACTCACGCACTTGTGCACTTCACTTGCTCTTGGTCTTCATACCGGTCCTCATGTCTCCGCGGATTGACATTTATGAGGTGAAGCTCCTCACGTTGGTACTCACCATTGTGCTAGAGTGACACCAAATTTGGCACCATTGCCAGGGAAAGAGCTTGGAGGACGAGTGTTTGATGGTAAGACGTAGAGTAGTGACATTGGAAGGTAAAAAAATCTCAATTTTCAATTCAGTTTCTGAGTTTTCCTTCTTCTTCATTTTCATCATCATCACCATCTTCTCGCATCTTCATCTTCTTTGATTTTTTTCCTCATTTTTGAGTGTACATTCACATCATTTTTCACTTACGACTGTGAGGAACAAGCGCAGAGGGTCTGAATTGGTGGTATCATATCATCCAAAGGTGGTATCATCTATAGGGGTATCGTGTAAGACAAAGGTATCGTATCGTGAAAATCTAGTATCGTATCGCTTATCCTGAGGTAATCCCAGAGAGATCCTGTTTCCCTGTTTTAACCCCCAGAACCCTCAACTGGCTTAACTTTCTCATACAAAATCCATTCGGAGTGATTTTAGCTTTGTTGTAAAATTAATACGTGGATTATTAGATACGGTAATTTGATGTTGACCCCTAAATTGGACTAGGAAGCAAGGGGTTCCACAAGATTTTGAGCAGTTCAAAGGAGAATTTTGGACTTGTAGACAAGGGTTATGAACCTAAGCTCAAGTTGACACTTGGGAAGAGATAGACAAAGTACCAAATCATGTAAGGCTAGTGTCAACCACACAACCAAGTGGGGAACTCACAACTCTGCACGCAGTGCTAACCACTAAGAAATGTCAGAAATGTCATTTAACTAGGAGAGACTCTTGGCTTCTGAAGACATGCATAGTCCAGTACCTATGGAAGACTTTATGTCTAGTGTGGAAGGGGAATATCTGATGTCTCTTCAATATGTATCCACTAATTTGCAAGGAATACCCATCTACCTTGATGGTCTACACATGTTAGTAGCAAGAATGATAAACACTACAGAATCTAAGATAGTTCTAAGACTAGTTGTCAAGTATGATGGTGGAGTTTACATGGGCAAGAAGGACCAGATATATGTAGTAACCGAAAACCCTGATCAGATTAATGAAAGGGGAGAGTTAGAGGGACAAGGAACTTCCAGAAAATCTAACCAAGAAGAACTGATGACTACACGAAGGGGCAAGTCTATGGTGACTCAAGTCTTGAGAGGGTATTTGATACCTCAAGATGATTACGTGTTGGACATATACCTAATCCATGGGTTTGACCTACTCCTACAAACTAATTCATTGACACAAGGTGAAAGCATCAGTCCAACAACTATATACGAGTTAAGGGATCCGGAAAAATCCATTTAGATCTACATACTTAGACCAAAATCAAAGGAGATATTGGCCAGCAAATGAAGCGGAGAGGTCTAGATTAAAGTACATGGATCTGCCTATATTCCTTCCTTGAGATTAGGAAACTACTTCACAAAACCCATTCCAAACCCAACAAAGCATGGAAAATGTGATTTGAAGGCAAATGAGCCAATGTAGTATGCCGAACAGACCTCAGGTGCAATCCACCATGTCAGGAATTAACGGCCACAACCAAAATAGCCATGGAATGGGAAATATGAATAGAACCACCGTTAGGGAAGAACCACTCCAAGGTGTACGAGCTGGAATACACCCACCCAATGGAACAATGAGAATGTTAGTATACGTAAAATGGTTGCAAACTCTGAGTGAGTGTCTTCAAGGGTGCATAGATTTGGAAGACAACTTAGCTGAGGATCTCAAAATTACCCAAAATCCTACCAAAACAGATGATATAAGGAGCAATGAGACCTCTAGTTTGAGTTATGTGGATGAAGTGGCAACATTAGTGGCCAAGAAATTAGGGGTACAAGGACAAGGGAACTACCAGAACTCTTCCTTGAGAGTGCCAATGTTAGAAAGTTGCACACTTTGCGGTGTAGATCATCCATCTCATGTCTACACCAGAGGAGGATTAGGGCTACCACAACCTTACCCTTACAATAGACATCCAATTCAGGAGCCTAACATGTACTCTTATAGTGAGTAGAAGTACCCCAACTACAACATTGAAAACTATCCAATGAATAGATAGCCACGACCGTTTGTACCACCCCAATGTAGACCATACGGGTACCCTGTTAGAGAACAAGACGGAGAAGTTCCTAGGTATAATCCATGTCTAGGACCACGAGGAGAAACTAGACCATATGAACATGGAACATATAGCCAACCTCATCTTATACCAGGACAACAACCACCCCACCCACTAGCTCCGACACAAGGGCAGAACATTACAATACAAGTTGTTTGTCTTGAGTGTGGCAAAGAACAACTCCTAAGAGATTATCCCGGACATCCCTCTAGTGCACCAAAGGTTACACCCGTTAATGTAGTAGGCTTAGAAGGGGATTCAAGTTCCAGTTGCGATAATGTGGCTCCTATACATGCAGTTACGAGGGCACAAGCCTTACAAAAAAGCTAAACTAGCTGAGCCATCAGAGCCAAGTGAGTAAGGAGAGCCTAGTAAGAAAAAACCAAGAACATGGAAGGATACTAGGGAAAAAGCCAATCGTAAGTGGAACAAAAAGTTATCCGAACTAGAAGAAAGCTTCAAAGATGCAAACACAAAAATAGAAGGTATTGTCTCTCAAAACCCCTTGCATGCTGAAACTCCATCCACACCACCTCTTCCCCAACCTCAACCCCACCCACCAACCATTGTAAATAGACAACAATCAGGGTCTGTTCTTGCAGATCCAACCCTAGAACACTTGGACATGCTGTTCAAGGCATATCAGGCTTGACTTCAAGAAGGGCCAACACCTGCAAAGCTAGACAAGAGCTACCCTTGAGCAGATTTAGAGATTGAATGGACAAAAATGTGCATAAAATGGTGGAACTACCTCAAGCTATGTTCGAGGCCAATCAATCATTCAATCAGACAAATGCTATTACGTCGGGTTTGCACTTCCAGGGCTTACTAGATAGATTAGAGTAGTTCATAAATAAACCTCAAGTTTCTTTACATCCACATGCTCAACCAATTGTTGAAAGAGAAAGCTCATCACCAAAGAAAGTCTATGTTCCTGACTCCATAGATGAGGGAGAACCTCTTTCAATTCAACAACACTCTCAAAAGTTCTTGCTGGAAATACAAGAAGAGAAATGGGCCAAGGAGAAGGATAATCCCCCTCCTATTCTTGAGATAGATGAGCGTCATGACCAATTCCCACAAGACATTCCATCTATTTATGAAGATCAAGTAGAGCAACAAGAAAAATAAAGTTTTGGATTTGAATCCAATTCTTTACAAGAGTTGCCACAATTCACAGGCCCATGGGAATCTGAATCTCTCCAGATCAGAGCTCCCACAATATTGATAAAAAACGAAGACTCGGTGGCTCCAAGAAACACTGATGTCATGAAGAACACTAAGGTTCAGTGTCATCTCACTGTAGAGGAGCTTCTCAAAGAAAAACCTGAGCTATGGAATCATGTGAAGGATCAGGTTCTAGAACTTGATTCCAATATGCCAAAAACAGACTCTAGGCAGAAAGTTCCAGAGATATCTCTAGACAAAATAGGGGACATGAGCAAAGGTGAGGAAGGTAATACTTATCTTCCGATCGCCTACCAAGGTTACACAACCAAAGCGATCATAGATTCTGGTGCTGGTGTTGCTAGTGCGACCACTTCCCTGTGGAAGCAATGGGGTAAACCCGCATTAAGAACAACTAGAATGAAGCGTCAGATGGCTGATGGCCATGTGGAAAGACCTCTAGGATTGCTAGAAGGGATAACTCTAACCACTTATGGTGTAGAGTTTGAGCACACCTTTGCTATATGTGACTTTGGTAAAACTAGTACCTACAAAATGATCCTAGGAAGACCCTTCCTACGACAACTACAAGTTGTACAGGATTGGGTAACCAATTCCTTGTACTTGCAGCGCTTAGGGGTCACAACCAAGGTCAATTTGAAGGATTCCACCTTTAGATATGTACCACCCCTACAATGGAATTCTATCCACAAGGAGCAAGAAGATTCAAGCTCTGTGCATTCTAAAAGTTGATCTGATACATCATGGATGCATGAAGATACTCATTTGTGGATGTGCATGGTCGCAAAGGAAGAGGAAAGAAACTTTAAGAACAGAGAAAAAGGAACTTCCGTAGGAGATAGACCAGTTAAATATCCAGCCTATACACCGATGATCTTTCTAGATCAGGAATTTGAGCCTCATGGTTGGGTAGAAATCTTAGCTACCATGGACATTGCAGTTAATGAAGAACAATGGACACCTCATTGTGATGAGGAGGGTTATGATATTTTAGTGTTCATGTGTCAGCCCTTGCTAGACGAATGTGACCCTAGTGACTTCATAGAAGAAGACGAGAACGAAGACGATCTAGAGTCCATTGTAATGGATAGTTGCTTTGACTCAGAGAAGCACTATCTAGAAGATATAGGAGTATTTACCCAAAAGGAAGAAGAACCTCTCACAAGCATTAAAACTGTTAGTTCAAAGGATGGAAGTGAAGGAGGAAAAAAGAAAAAAAAAAGAGAAAAACTATGAAACAAGAAGAGAAGGAATCATTGTTCGAAGTACCAGAAAATTTCAAGAAATGTGAAGTTGAGGACCGAAAAATTTTGGTACGAATGCCTAAGAGAGATGCCACAACAGGAGAGGCATATGATAACAAAGAAAAGACCAAAGAAATTGTAGTCACTATTGAAGAGAATGAAGAGAGATGTACGTACATAGGAGATGACCTAAGTAAAGAAGAGGAAGTAGAGCTGGTAGCCTTGTTAAGGGAATATAGGGACGTGTTTGCGTGGCACTATAGAGACTTGAAGGGAGTAGATCCGAAGGTTTTTTCTCATATGATCCCCATGATAGCTGATGCCAAGCCCACTAAACGGAAGCCCTACACATATAATGACACCTATGCAGCTAAAATAAAAGAGGGAATCGGCAGATTGATTGAAGCCAGATTCATCTATGAGATTGAGCATATTGAATGGGTGTCCCTTGTTGTAGTGGTGCCCAAGAAGAATGTGAAGTTACATGTGTGTATTAACCTTAAAAAAGTTAATGCCACCACAGTAAGAGATAGTTATCGGCTTCCAATCACTGATCATTTATTGGAGCGTGTTGCAGGCAATTAAGTTTATAGCTTCCTTGATGGATTTTGAGGCTACAACCAAGTAGCCATTGCCCTAGAAGATCCAACACAAAATGACCTTTGCCATAGAGTGGGGAGTCTTTGCATTTCGTGTGATGCCATTTGGACTCAGCAATGCACCTGCAACATTCCAAAGGCTCATGTGTCAGGTCTTCAAAGAGTTCTTGCGAAAGAGCTTAGAAGTATATATGGATGTTTTATGTGCTCATTCCCAAGAAAGGAGATGTCACATTCTTGGGCTCAGTCAGATCTTCAACAATTGTCGAGACTACCGAGTGTGTTTGAACCCAGAGAAGTGTGTGTTCATGGTACGTCAAGGTAAAGTCTTAGGTCATACTGTTTCTAAGAACGGAATATCAACAGATGAGGACAAAGTAAAAGCCATAGTGGAGCTGCCGAGGCCAATGAATGTTAAAGAGGTACAAGCTTTTATGGGCCATTGTGGATATTACCGTAGGTTTATTCACATGTATGCAATTATAACTAAGCCTCTGTATGCCTTGTTGACAAAATTTGAGTGGAATCACGAATGCGAGAAGTCCTTCAATGAGCTGAAGAGACGCTTGTGCACAGCACCAATATTGACCACTCCGGATTGGACTAAGCCATTCCATGTACACGTGGATGCATCCAATTATGCAATAGGATGTATGTTGTCACAACCCACAAGTGAAGGGAATCTAGATATGCCTATAGCATATGCAAGCAGACAACTAAATGCTGAGGAATGAAATTATACAACAACTGAGAGAGAAGGCTTAGGCATGGTATATGTTGTAAAGAAGTTTAGACACTACCTATTGGCCAACAAGTTCAAGTTTTTCACTGATCATCAAGCTTTATTATATTTGGTCAATAAACATTGCAATACAAGACGCTTAGTAAGATGGTTCCTCTTACTAATGGAATATGACTTTGAAGTGGTTGTCAGGAAAGGTAAGACTCACCTCAGAGCGGATCACCTTTCTCGCATCACTTCAGGAGAGTCACCACAAGGAGTGTCTGATGAATTGCCTGATGCTTATCTGTTCAATTTAGAAGTTGTTCCTAAATGGGCAAATAAGTTGGTACCAGTCCTAACCTTCGGACTTGCAAAAAAGAATGTAAAAACAAACAAGGATGAAATTGTGAAATCACAAATATATCAAATATTGGCAGGAAGCATGTACAAACAAGATACGGAAGGTGTTCTTGCTTGTTGTGTCGAGGACGATGAACATAATAGTTGGTTGCAACAAGCCCACGGAGGATTCTAGGGAATCACTATTCTAAACAACAAACATTGCAAAATCTAAAACGCATGCGACTCTTTATCACGTATCATTAATTCCAGACTAGAGTGCTCCATTGGTAGAATTCATGAGATCACGAACATTAACCAATGAGGCTAGTCTAGCAAGGAAATGAAGCATATAGAAAGAAGCTCAAGACCACGCCCCCATAGGAGATAACCTATATTGAAGAGGCAAAGATGGTTACTTAAGATTGTGCGTTCACGAATCAGACTATTTGAAAATCTTAGAAACTGCCCATAGTAGTGTTGCAGGTGGACATTTTGGTCCTGACCGAGTAATTAAGACTATTCTATTCTCAAGACTTTGGTGGCCCACTCTTCATATGGATGCACACACCTATGTGAAGAAATATGACACATGCCAACGTACCTAGTACCCAATTAGAAAAGATGAGATGCCTTTGAAGCCAATGATGGGAGGACGTGCATTCTCGAAGTGGGGCATAGACTTTGTAGGTCCTATTAACCACCCAGCTAGAAACTCGCATGCCGAATACATTATTGTAGCCATAGATTACCTCACAAAGCGGGTAGAAATCAAAGCCACAACGAAGAATGATGCTCAAACAAGGGCAAAGTTCTTATTTGAGAATGTGTTCACGAGATACGGATTACCAATAGAGTTAGTAAGTGATAGATGCACACACTTCTTGAACAAAGTCATTGAAAATCTCCTTCAAGGATTCATGGTGATACATAAGAAGTTTGCCTCCCTATCCTTCAACGCTCTGATTGGGACAAACAACTTCATCATGTTGTTTGGGCTTATCGAGTTGCCTATAAAACGGTACTCCACACAATTCCATTTCAGATGGTTTTCGGACAAAATGTTGTGCTACCATTGGATTCCTAATCCCAACTTTAACGTAGCACAAGAACATGAATGGAATGGACACGAGTTATCCTCAAGGATCTTTGATCTAGAACGCTTAGGTGAGACAAGGCTACGTGCAGCTGCAGGTATCTATGCTGCAAACAAAAGGAAAAAGGCATACTTCGATGCACATATCAAAGATAAAGGCTTGAAAGAGGGGGACCTAGTGTCGGTTTACACACTAAAACAACATGCCCGTAAATTGGAAAAAAGAGGATATGGACCCATGATCATTAATAGAATTTCCACTAGCGGTGCAATTCAATTGGCCACACTAGAAGGTGATATTCTGCCAAACTATATCAGTGGATGTCGAGTCAAGCTATATCAAGAACCTCTTACAGAGGATATGCTAAAGAGACTCAACACTGCTAAGAAGCGAAAAGAAGAAGAGTTAAGGGTTAGAGAAGAAGCACATGCAGAGGCTAGAGAATGCATTAGGAGAAATAAGTTAAGACGCCTAGGCCTAGATATCAATCTTGAGGCCCCAAGATACCACAGGGCCATGTGTCAAACATCAAGTGGATCTGCTTCTCAAATAATTGATTGACGTCCCTTTGTGAACATTGCAGTAGGACATGGGAGAATGCAAGGACTATGAAAGCATTGATTGACTCAGGTGCAGCAACTAGTGCAGTTAGACTTTCATACTGCCAAGACCTGTGATTGAACATCAAGCCCATAGAGGCCTATCTCATAGGTTTGGGAGGTGTGGAAACCCCTTGTTTGGGTGAGGTGGAGCTTCCCATCTATCTTCAAGATGTTTCAATGAGTGTCAAAATGCTAGTGTGTGAAGATGAGGACCTACAAAACCACTTGTCTTGGGTCAAGACTGGATCTATGACCATGCCGTCAACTTAAACCTTAAACAGCAACTTCTTCAAGTTTGGGTACATGAACAATGCATCACATTAGAATTAGAGAATTGCATGAGCACAAAGCCAAGTAGCATACATTCTCTTAGTCCTTCTCGACCTAATCTAAGCAAAGAAGATGTTGTATGTGTCAAGAAAGATGTGATCTAGACTGACTCAATCATGAAAGGACAGTGTCAAAAGAGAGAGGATCCCCCTTCTTTTTTAAAGGCCCTTGCAACCACAACAATTCAACCAAAGAGGCAAGTAAAACAGTACACGCACATGACTACATCAAACAGACAAACCAAGTGCAAAAAGAACGAAGCTCAGGGCAGGAAGCAGATTTGGGTACAAAAAGGAGAGCAACCACCAGCTTTGCCACAACCATTCCCATCAAAGCAAGCTAATCATGCTAAAAGAAGCACCAAGAAACGAGGAAAAGCTCAATCCCAAGGTTCCCGACAAATTTGGGTACCAAAGCAATCATTGAAGGCCAACCATACTAACATACAAATTTGGGTGCTAAAGAAATTAGCTGCAGCTCAACAAGGGCAATTACAAATGTGGGTACCCAAGGCACTCTTACATGCACAAAACCATATGATCTCCCTCACGAGAAAATCTCAGCAAAAACACCACAGAGAAGCAAGAGTCAAAACCAAGGGTAGAGACCAAAAGAAGATGAATTCATCTCCTCCTCGGTAATAAAAAGACAATCACAAAGGATATGGATTTGGAAGCCAAAAGTACCAAAAGCTTTCACAACACCAACATGCCAACCACGGTGGATATCAGATTTTAGAAACCATCCAAAGATGAAAGGGATAGAAGTGATCTCCACAGGGCCACATACCATTCTCAAATGGATCCCTATAAGGAGGATTACATCTATGCAAGATTCAAATCGACACCTCCAAACAAAGATTGCATCAAGTCTGCAAGTAACATCAAAAGCCTCGACCAGCAATAACCAGGTGCAACTTCTCAATTTAAAGCTAAATGTTCATTTTACTTCATAGGAAGATATCTAGGGCTAACAAGCATGACTATGATATGGAACTTCTTTGAGTCACGGCACGGGGAGGGAGAACATGATGGTGTAGGTGCAGTTATGAAAATGGCGTTAACCCATGAACAACTTAAACATGAAGGTGCAATGCTAAAGTGTGCTACAGATGTTGTGAAATTTGTCAAGGGACATTTGTCAGAGTCAAAAGGGAGAGATGTCACATGGGTCTTCGGGGAAGTGAAGATTGAC
The DNA here is from genome assembly GCA_020310875.1 of Ceratopteris richardii. Taxonomy (NCBI): domain Eukaryota; kingdom Viridiplantae; phylum Streptophyta; class Polypodiopsida; order Polypodiales; family Pteridaceae; genus Ceratopteris; species Ceratopteris richardii. The sequence goes on along the minus strand of CM035433.1, from coordinate 53,794,916 downwards.
AAAGTGAACAAGGAGAAGGCTTGGGATTTTAAGGGGATATCTCAAGTTCGATCCTTGCATTGGATTCGTGGCTATTCAAGGTTAGATGGACATTGCATTAGTTCACATAACTAACATGTTATTGCTTTCATTGTATCCATGGTTAGCGGAAAAGATGCATCAACAAATGCCACGTTTAGAATTGGGCATACCATCCTATCAGTGAGTCAGATGAAGCAAAAGACTCATCCTTTTCCAATTTTACATTTGAAGGTGATGGCAACTACCTATTAGATGCATTGGCAGTGGATGGAAACTTTGCAGTCAATGCAGAAGAGGACAATGATGAAGTTGTAAATTTCTATTTATTAAAGTGCATACAAGGAAAACATTTCAGTCCGAAGAATGTAATGGATGCGTGGAACAACCTGATAGCTTGAGGAACATATTATGTGGTGGGTTTATTTTATGAGAGACTAGAAGAAAATGTCTTTAGGTTGTTAGAAACAAGACCACCATCTTATATGTATTCCCATCTTGGAAGATGCATTAAAATAACCATGTCACTAGTCCACGATTGTACAAACATGTTTACCATAAATGGTGATGCATACGAGGCCATTTATAATAGTATGCCCTGGAATTTGTAATACCCATGTGATGTTGGATAACGTTTTTGTCTGGCACTATGTAGTACACGATTGGACTAGATAATTATAAACTAGTTTCTTCTGCAACCATTTCTATGCTGAGAAGTTCAATCAAGTGGAACATCTGCTACCTCCCTAATAAAGCTGCTAAATGGATAGCTAGATCCCTAGATTCTTCTCACATATGGGATAACCTCATAAAAAGAAACACTAAACATTTTTATATAGAAAATTATTAATCCTGGCAAGATCATTCTTTATGGGATATTGTTCTGTCTCCTTACTCTTTTGTTGTTGTAGGAAGTTCCCTTTGTTGTAGATTACGGAAGGCTTGGATGGAGGTTAAAAAGGCATGTTGCCCCAATGAGAAGTACTTTACTCATTCTGACTTTTTTCTTCAGGAAAGCATCTAGATTGGATGTCTATCTTTGTGGAACAATTGCAAAATGGGAATCAAAGAGCACAAGTGTTGCAAGAAGGGATACTCTAGCTAGAATGACCTCACTATGAATGGTGGGGTCATTAAGGACTGCTATAATGGATACCACTAACTTATCTCCTACTTGTCTTCAGGTATTGATGTTGCAAAAAAAGATACATGTTGTAGAAATTCAAGAGTTGTAGAGGGTTCAAAGACATTGCACTGAGGTTTCTTCTTGCTATCAAGACAACCTTGTCTCAGGATTTTTAGCTATGTAAACATCTGTATAAAACCTCCCCCAACTAGTGGAGAGATTCATTACTTAAGTTGTACTCTAGTTCCAGATTTGACATGATTTTCTAATGTACATGAGCTTTTGTATCAGGAACCTTTGTATCTCTCTGACTTGTATCTTGCCTAGATGTATGTCCCCTGCTCTAGCAGTATTTCCTGAGTATTTATTGTAATTTGGGACCCTTGTGTGCGATCCTGCCCTCTTTACACTTACACATACCATCATTAATCTAATCTTCTTGTTGTCTCAATAAAAAGGTGTAGTGCTTATCTATATTTGATGAGGGTTTGCCCCTAGCAAAGTTTGTAAATCTTCTATATTAATATTTTTTGTTCTCTCAAAAAAAGAAGCGTGGCTCAGTTTAGTTGGATTGGCTTTTTGCCTCTTGAGACGGGGGTGGGGGTTCAATCCCTGGCTACGCAAGACACTATGTAACTCATCTAACCCTTGCTTTGTGGGATATGGGGGGTTCCCATGGGTACTATGCCCGTTCACTTCTACAGTTGCAATTTCAAAATTAAAGTCCGGGGGAGTAGGCTTTGGTTGAACCTCCATTTCAAAAGAAAAAAAAAGTGTGGCAGCTTACCCCCCGCAGAACAAAACATGCACCCTTGAAACAGATGAATTGATGTGAGGGTGGAAGCATGATTTTAGAAGGAAATGCCATCTATGTACCATCATAATAGTTTGAATCCACCCATAGACTTAAAAGTTTTTTTAATGGAAAACGGAGATTAAATTAACTTTAGAAAATATTGTACAATAGTGTAGGGGGAAGGCCCTCTTGGGACAATACATCTTAGAGAGAGTGACTCTCCACTGTTGGTATCTAACATTGCATATGATTTTTGAGTACATGGCTTCATGTGTAGGAGCACCAAAGATACTAGAAAGGTAGGTCTATCCAGAAAACTTCATTTCTTTCCAACACTTGTAAATTTGATTCCTACTACCATCTCTAAAGCATGTTTTATTTCTTCTAACCTGGATGTTCCATAATAGTTATGCTCTCAATGTGTGCCAAAGCAAGGGATACAACCCATTATTGATCCACCAAGGGTGAGGTAGAGATTATTAAGAGGGGACTAGAATTTTTGAGCATGAAAGCATTCCATGAACATGTGAGAAAGATCCTCCAACTTGCCACAACTGTTACAATTGCCATTTCCCCAATTTAATTTACGAGCTCTGCTCCTTGTCCATAGGCCCTGCTGAATGATAAGACACAATACGATGGAGTGCTTATTCACAGGAGGAATGGCCCAAATGACCTAAGATTTGTAGGACCATTGATGAGCAACCCACTAGAGATTCCACTTTTGATTTAGCCTCCTGACCAACTTGGGAAAGGAACCTATTTTCTTCTTGAAATTCAGGAACATATCCATAGCAATCGTATATAGCTCAAGCTCTTTGTAGTGGTTGCACTTTTCCATGGCTTTGAGGAGCAACTCCCTCTGATCCATAAGCACCTATTTACAACCAAGAGATAAATCAGCAATGTCATTAATGAAGAAAGGATCCATAATATCCTACTAGACATAAGGCCATTCCATGAGTTAAAGCCTTTTTCCCTGCACTTATTCATCTTAACATGCAAAGGAGAAGCTTCTTCAGCATTCACACGTACAATCCATAATGAGTCCTATGACGAAAACCAGAGATTAGAAGCAAAAACTGGATTTAAGGTATAACCCTCTTTAACTTTCATCGATGCATAGAAATAACTCTAATAATTCCTTATTCAAGTTTATCTTTGACTAACCATCCAAGAGCATCACTAGAAATAGCAAAGAGAAGAGGAGAAAGGGGACAACCTTGTCTGATAGATCTATAAAGATTGAAGGGTTCAAAAACACAACCATTCATAGCCACCCTAGACTTGGCATTACTCAGTGTTTTTGTCTGTAATCTCGATTATGTCTGTAATCTCGATTATGTCTATAATCTCGATTATGGTCTTGATGTATTCCATGATATATAGAAAAAATCCCTTCATCATGAGGAATTAACTTGGAAATGATATCTGCATACTCATTACAGTTTGGGTCTATTAACCATTTCCAAAGTTGATCACAAAGAGTTCCTGACAAGTAGTTAAGTCTTTCATTGATTGTCATCTTTGGTAACGTTAGACAACATCTTCTAATGTTGCAAAATAACCTGTAAGTAGTAGTATCAATCATCAATGTATTGTCAGGCCCGTACTCCACATTCTTGTCCCAGAAATGAGCCACTTTCTTGAAGTGGATTGAAAAATTCCAAAAACAATGATCTCTCCCCCAAATATCCATAAATTTCCTCCTGAACTCTGGGAGGATTGTATCAATACATTTGTTGACCTCATCTAGATTATAGGCACTCCAAATCGAGACATTGAAATGTTCAAGGCAGCATTGAAGAAAACCATTACTGTCATGAAAGGCGTGCTTACTTTGGATATTCATAAATACTTCAACTTCCAGAATCAGAGCCCTAGGTTCTAAATCCTTGTGAGTAGGCTTCAATTCCTGTATCTCCTCCTCTGTCAGGCCACATTGAATCTTTGCAGGGTCCCTTTCTATCTCAATAAATTACGGTTCCATTATCACATGATCCAACCTCTTTTGTTTTTTTGATGTGCCTAGTATTTGTTTAGGCTCTTGATTGCCTTTTGGTGTAAACACTAGTACAGGATTAGTTTGAGTTGAAACTGATACTTTTTACTCAATTGTTGTTGTAGTAAGATCAGTTTGAGTGGAAATAGGACATGTTTGAGTTGAAATAAGATCAGTTTGAGTTGAAACTGCTACTTTATTTAGTTTTTTTTTCCTTTTTGGGCATCTTTGTGCTCATTTTCTATTGCGTCCTGACATTGACTTGTTGAGGATGTAAGATTGTCTTTCTGTATGGAACTTTGTTCTTTATCTGATCTATAAGCCAAACATCATTACAACTTACAACCAATGACACTATTAGTTTATCAAAAATTGTATAGAATAGGATAAAAAGAATCAATAACATTGTTACAGAATACGCTAAATACAAAATCCTATGAGAGCTAAACAATTTGGACAATGTCACGTGTGGATGGTAACCATTACAAAGAGGTGTTGCAAGAAGGTAAACAATAGAACTAAATAGTGAAATCAATTTCCTCACTTTGAAACTATTTACTACTATCCAAATCATATCATTGTGAAAAGGCATCATGAGAGGAATGATTGTAAAATTCATACAAATGCGTTCCTAATGTTCATCATGGCATTAAGACTTCAAATTATTTCCAAATTCGTGCTTAAGTTATGGACAAATGCCATTTTGCCCATATAATACCAAAAGAAGAATTGCTTAAATCATTATAATCAATGACACTATTGAGCTATCAAATATGTACAGGGTATATAATAGGAGGGAGAGACAACAAAATATTTTAATAGCATTGATACAAAATAGGTTGATCACAAACTGTGATGATAGCTAATAGATTTGGATGATGCCACACGTGGGGATAGTAACCATTACAAAGGACAATGATGTAAGAGGGCGAACACTAGTACTATTCTTTCAAAAGATCCTCTATATCAGGTACAACACCTCTGTTCAAGTGTGACCGAGTATTCTCCCGCCTTGTAATTGGGTGCAAATGGCTTGGCTTCTTGTGTCGTTTCACAAGTGCTTGCAAATCTCTTCTTGCATTTGCCATAAACTGCACTAGAGTGGCATCTTCTCGTACATGAACACCTACAACCTTTGTTGGGGATCCACGCATGTCGGAAATTGAGGCTAGGTTATAATAGTTTTGCTTCAAGGAGGTTTCACTTGTAGAATTTGTTTGAAGAACATCTCTATTTGGACTTTGATTATGATCAAAAGTTGGATTCTGTAGATGACCTTTGTTTGAACAAACAACGGGATCATTATCAACTATAGAGTTATGACTAGCTAGATGAATACATGAGCTACTAAATGGATCAAGAACATTCTCAATCATTCCATCTGGAACACTATGAAAGTCAATGCATGTGGACTCCACATCATGCATGTTTTCAATTCGACAAGGATCGACACTAGAATCCATTGCAGACGGTGTTAGGAGGAAGGATGGAATATTTCTCTTTGATGATGAAGGTTGGGCATAATTCATACTTTCAACAAATGGTGTACGTCCAACATTCTCACTTGTCCCAAGCTCCCTATCATATGCAGTATCAACATTGTTGGTAATTGTTCCTATTGAGATACAAGCAACTGCTTAGCACAATGAAACAAGCTAGATTAGTGTTCCACTAGAGGGTTAAAGAGTAAGAAAGAGATAGTTGATGGATGCCTTATTGCAAACAACTAATGAAAAACTAGATCCTTAGTAATCGCGAATTAGTAACAAGCTAATTAGTAATAGCCAACTACTAACAACTATCAAACAATCAGCTACTTAGGAATAGCTAATTAGTAACAAGATAATTAGTAATAGCTAATTACGAACAACTAACCAAGATAATAGCTACTTAGTAACAAGCTAATTAGTAATGGCTAATTCGTAGTAGTGAATTAATAATACCTAATTAGTAATAGCTAATTATTAATAGCTACTTTGTAATAACTAATTCGTAATTTTTAATTTGTAATAGCTAGTTCGTAATAGCTAATGAGTAATAGCTAACCAGTAATAGCTAACCAGTAATACTTAATCAATAATAAATAATTAGTAATAAGCTAATTAGTAATAGCTAATCAATAATAACTAATTAGCAATTGCTAATTCATAATGGCTAATTTGTAATCCCTATTTTGTAATAGTGAATTCGTAATAGCTAATCAATAATAGCTAATCAGTAATAGCTAATCAATAATAGCTAATTAGTAACAAGCTAATCAGTAATAGCTAATGAGTACCAGCTAATTAGTAATAGCTAGTTCATCAGAGCTAATTCGTAATAGCGATATTCTCATTGCTGATAAGTAATAGCTAATTCATAATAGCTAATTCACAATAGCTAATCAGTAATAGCTAATCAATAATATCTAACCAATAATACCTAATCAATAATAGCTAATCAGTAATAGCTAATTAGTAACAAGCTAATGAATAATAGCTAATCAGCAATAGCTAATTAGTAACAGCTAATTTGTCATAGCTAACTCATAATAGCTAATTCATCATAGCTGATTAATAATAGCTAATTCGTCATAGCTTATTAGTCATAGCTAATTCATCATAGCTAATTTTTAATAGCTAATTCATAATAGCTAATTCGTAATCCTTAATGAGTAATAGATAATGAGTATGAGCTAATCAGTAATAACTAATTTGTAACAAGATAATTAGTAATAGCTAATTATTAATATAGCTTATTCATAATAGCTAATTCGTAATAGCTAATTCGTAATAGCTAATTCATAATAGCTAATTCGTAATAGCTAATTTGTAATAGCTAATCAATAATAGCTATAGCTAATCAGTAATAGCTAATCAATAGTAGCTAATTAATAATCACAAATTAGTAATAAGATAATTAGTAATACCTAACTTCTAATAACTATCGAATAATCAGCTACTTAAATATAGCTTATTAACAAGCTAATTAGTAATAGCTAATTACGAACAACTAACCAAGAACTAGTTACTTCGTAACAACTACTTGGTAACAAGCTAATCATTAATAGCTAATCAGTAGTAGCTAGCCAATAGTAGCTAATTAGTAATAGCTAATTCATAATAGCTAATTAGTAATAGCTACTTAGTAATAGTTGATTACTAACAAACTAAATATTAATTCCTAATAGCTAATTCATAATATCTAATTGGTAATAGGTGATTTGTAACAAGCTAATTAATAAGAACTTACTAATAAGCTAACTAAGAACTAGATACTTAGTAATAGCTACTTAGTAATAGCTAATTAGTAATAGCTATGAGGAATTAGCTACTTAGTAATAGCTTCTTAGTAATAGCTACTTCGTAATAGTTACTTAGTAATACCTACTTAGTAATAGAAAATTATTAATAGCTATTTGGTAACAAAATAATATATTAATAACTAATTTCTAACAGCTAACTAACGATTAGCTACATAATAATAGCTAATTTGTAATAATTTAATTATTAATAGCTAATTATTAAGAAGTAACCCAGAGTTAGCAACTTAGTAATAGCTAACTAGTAACACACTAATTAGTTACAAACAACTAACCATAACCATATACTTAGTAATAGTTAATTGGTAACTAGCTTTTTAGTAATAGCTAATTAGTATGTAGCTTAGTAGTAATAGTTGATTACTAACAACTAACTAAGAACGAGCTACTTTGTAATAGCTAACTGGTAACAAGCTAATTAGTAATAGCTAATTACAAATAACTAACCAAGAACTAGCTACTTAGTAATAACTAATTGGTAACAAGCTAAATAGTAATAGCTAATTACTAACGGCTAACTAGGAACCAACTACTTAGTAATAGCTAATTGTTAACAAGACAAATAGTAATAGCTAATTGTTAACAAGACAATTAGTAATAACTTAGTAACCTAGTAATAGCTAACTAGTAACAAGCTAATTAGTAATAGATACCCACAAGTTACCGAGAATCAGCAACTCAGTAACTAATACTAATCTAATTAGTAATAGATACTTAGTAACAAGTAACTAAGAACCAACTACTTAGTAATAGGTAACAAGTAGCTACCTAATTAGTAATATCTAGTTACAAACAACTAACCAAGAAGCCCCATGGATAAAAAGTAGTATTATTAATATTAATCAACATGACAAGCTTACCTCTATGAAAGTTGAATCCACCATCAAAGAATCCAGAGATTGTTTGCCGCACATGTTGTGGTATTTCAGCACCACATTCAGGTCCTAAACTGTTGACTGACAGATAACAATGTGCTGCAAAACAAATATAGTGATATGCATGGTTGCATGGCATAAGGTGCACTATAAAACTCACCCTCTCCTAAATATTCAAACCACATGCTATGCACATGGCTGAAACAATGAGTAAGAGGGCTGATGGTAACTCTAGGGGAGGTAATGGCAATAATGCTGACAATTCATTTGAATCCATCATGTTTAACATGGTCTTTACAAAGGATAGATGTCGATTTGAACTCTTGAGCCGATTCTCATGCAACTTATATTTAGCTTGTGTATGTAACAATCCAATTGATTAGTATTGAACCTTAGAAAAATGTTCCATCCAATGTCAATAAAGCTAAATATTGTCTCTAGTTCACGCACCTTGTCATTCTCATCTGGCTCAACCCCTAATAGCTGGAGATTAACAGTATATATTTGAATTTGCATCTCCAATTGAATCCTCCTCTCAGGAAACATTCCCACCACATTTCAAATCATCTATGGATACCTGTAACGTTTTTCTCATCTCAATGACTGATGTAGTCACTTTAGACTCAGTAGCCTTTGATACATTGGCTTGATCCAAATCAAGTTTGACCCTATCCAGCTTATTTTGTTCACTATAAATTAATAATTCAAAATTACGTATAACCTTAGTACCCTCGACTTGCCTTATAGAAGCAATTGTTGTACCTTGTCAAGCATATAACTCAACATCTTCTTTTTGTTCCAACAAGTTCCCATCCAAAGGGTCTAAAAGTGGTCAAGCATCATCATTCAAACAATTGTAAAACCTTTGCATCTTTGACTGCAATGTACCCATCTTCCTCCATCTTTCAATAGAAGCTTATGTAGCTACAGCCCATGCCACTTGGTACATAGCTAGATTTTTTGATGTTTGAATAGTCGTACAGTTTTCAAATGCAAAGGCTCTAGCGAATTGTACATACAATTCGTGGTTTGTTGGTACCTCTTAGTAGACTTTCTGATGTAACACCATCAGTGCATCATAGAACTCTTTCCTGACATATCTAACTTTCATCTTCCCCTTGAGTCAAGTTACCTTGAAGACACACAACCAATCTGCCTCACTAACCGATTTTTTTGATTTAGTACCTGGATCTATACCAGCGATAGACAGGCCATAAATGGTGTGGAAATCCTCTTTTTTCTATCAAAATATGTTGTGTTCTAACACTTTTGGATATGCTCGATATATGCACCTACATCAACAAGGCAAATTGTTTCATAAATGCATGCCCATTAGTCTAGTCGTAGCACCAAAGATTAAGTGTAGAGTCCCTATATCTTTGAAGTTCGTGGATGCAGAAAAGAAGGGTCCTACACAGACCCATAGATAATGCACAGATACATGCAACAACTTCTCTATGTATTAATGATGCAATATAGCAGTTACATACATGCGAATCGTTACATCATGCAACACATGAGTGAATCCTGGCTGTTAAGCCATTATTTTTGGGACATGGCATTCGTCCACATGGTTCATACATGGCACATCCACATAATCGTAGTTAAGCTGCTTCAACAGTCCCCTGTAACTCGAGTACTCGAATGTGACACAGATGTTACTTGATTTCAATGATTCCAAGATGTTTCCTACAGAGGATGAACTTATCTACTCTCACAGGCTTGGTAAGCATATCAGCCCACATTAGATGAGTTGATACATATGTGAGATGAATTTTTTTTTGCTCTACAAGATCATGTATAAAATGAAACTTTAAATCAACATGTTTTGTTTTCTCTCTTTGTTTGGGGTTGCTAGGCAAATGTATGAAAATAAATAATCTTTTCTTGGTATAAAAAAGAAAATATATATAGAACATGCAGAAACTAGAAATGCCCTGTATTTCGAAGCTCATCACTAACAAACCAAACATTCTTTAAGTAGTTGAGAATAGTTAGTCTATGCAAGAACAACCCAATGATAATGATTCGAATGATCACATATAGCTTCGTCAATAACTCTCAATTGTCTTTAAATTACCATACAAAAGTAGTTGTTTCAAGCATTTGTCAGTGTACAATTTGCACAAGCCACCATAACTCAACCTCAAACAATGCGATAACAGATGATATTTTGAGTTTTGAAGAGTGCGAATCAAATGGAGGAATAAACTCATCCGCCTCTATTTAATTTGGTCAAACTGTGTGATCACGCTGTCACTTCTGATTTTAAGGCGCAATAGAGGAAGTGGAATTGCCCATGAACCTTATTAATAAACAACTCATGATATTGTCAATAACTCCATTGCAATTCACATAAATTGAACGACTCTACACAAATGTTAGAGTTTACGCTGATCGTTATGGATGGATAAATGATAAAAAATTTTGTTGCCATCAAAGAGTTTCTAAATACATTGTTTTTTGAAACAATTACAATAACTACAGATGTGATTTCCATGACTTACTTACACTCCAACTCAATTCCTATACATATATATTAATATTTATATTCTTCATAGCTTTAAATTCAATTGAGTGAATAGAAGGAAAGCCATGCTAAAACAAAAACACCAAAAAAATTCCTATAACATTAAGTGATCATGCATTCCAAACGAATTCCTCCATAGTTCTTCTTCCTATTCCGGTAGAGCACTCTAGATTGAAAAAGAAAGTGGACATCTTCCTTTTGCAGCCATCATCTGAAGGTTTACATCCTCTCATCAACACATATCAGATTCCTTAATGATAGACCACATTAAGTCATCGCATGAAAACAAAACTGTTGTTTGTATCCATTGGAAAATCATGTAGACACTGCTTTATGTATCCAGGCTAATGCAAATTTAACTCAATAGCACCTACATTTTAAGCGATAATCCCTTCTTGAATATATTCTTGTTGTCTCACTATTTTGCACCTTCTCAAACTATTCGTGCACCTTCTAAATTTTGATTCTCATACCTTCTCACTTCTGGATGTCCATGCAGAGAAAATGATTTGGAGCTGAATGTATCCATATGAGGCTTCTAGATTTCATCTGTCCACTTCATATCTCTACATGTCGATTCATAGAGCTGAGCAAATCACGAAATAAGTGTACCACATGCTGAATGTTTTCTTCTGCAATATCTGCAATAAATGAAAGTTGTCACCTTCATAATCTTGGTTTGCATTTCTATCCAGTTCATTCTTTTCATCTTATAAGTTTGCACAGGCTCACTCAACAAGCCCCATTTGGAAATTGCAAGCTCTTCTTTATCTAGCTTGTGAAGCTTCAATGGAGAACTCTCGATGCTTGATGAGAACTACAGTTTAGATGACATGTCTTGATGAAGGCTGCATGCATCGAGCTTGTCATAAGTGAAATCAATGGTTCTCAGCATCTGTTCACATGCGTGACTGAGAGGTAGCCAAATCATGTGATTGAATCTTCACTATCACCTTCCTCAAAGTGCTATCAGAATGGAGATGATCCACTACATCTGGGACTTCTTGCAAACCAGTAAAGGATGTTGGGTCGATTGTGATCTTTAGTTCTCTAGAGCTATATAATCTACAAATCCTTTGTATTGTTGGTGGCCATTTACTGACATGATGATTGAGAAAACAAAAATGCAATGATTGTTTGGACTTCCACAAAAGCTTCTCACAAAGGCCACTATAGAAAAGTTTTCCCCAAGACTCTCTATTTGTATATTGTAACAGCATACCAATGATGACTAATCGACCAAACTACCCATGTCATTCAAACATGTCTAGAACATTTCACCACCAACACTTTCATAGACAAGATCAACACCTTTAGGAACTTCTTTCTTCAAAACTTGAGTGATATTTTTAATTTTGTAATCTATAACTCTATGAGCCCCAAAATTCCGAGAAGTGAAGCTTTTGCTCTACCACCACATATGGCAGCAACTTTCTTTCCAGTCAATTTTGCAAGGTGTACTACATGAGAGCTAAAAAGACTAGCTATCCATTTGAGGAAACACCTCTAGCTTCTATCTCTCTTCTTTTTTTTCCTCTATGCTTACTAGGTTGGCTTCATTCCCCATGCGCTTCTCCTTTCACCTTTCCATGTAAGCTTGTATATTCCTGTTTCTGTGTATCTATCCCCTCTTAGAGCAACGAATTACAATCCTCCCTCATGTAGTCACTTAGACTCTAGTTTTCACAAAATTGCCCAGGCCTCATCTGCTGCCCCTTCCTATTGTCATGAGGAAGGAGATAAGCAAGAGAGCTCACACACACACACTCTCACACTCAAAGAGGAGCACACACATTGCTTGAGTCAAGGAAGAATGATCTTCTTCTTCTTCTTCTTCTTCTTCTTCTTCTTCTTCTTCTTCTATTACATAAAAGGAATGTACAAGATTGACATAAAACAACAATACAACAAGTACCATGTATAAAGAAAAGTACATAAGGAAAATCCTAATGTCTAGGAATGAGTGAGCTGGCAAGAATAAATGTGCCATCACTCTTGGTAGATAAATCTACTAAAGCTCAATGAAGTATCCCTAACATACATCGGCATGATCACTATACATGTCAGAGAAATGAAAAAGTAATACGTGTCATCCTGGACCATCACATGTTGAGCTTGATATCTCAACACTCCCCCCTCAAGCTCAACCTCATGTCCTCTAATTGAAGCATCTTAAGAGACTTCTTCAGATTCTCTGCTCCAAGTGCTTTAGTGAAAATATCAGCAACCTGCTCATGTGTTCTCATGTAAACTAGATCAATATCACATGCTAATACCTTCTCTTTGATGAAGTGATAATGTACCAATATGCTTTGTTCTAGCATGAAAGATATGGTTTCTTGCTAATTGTATGCTGCTAAGATTATCACAATAGATGGCGATAGGATTTTGCACTTCCACACCTAAATCTCCAAGTAGCATCTCTAGGCATGATGCCTCACATACTACCATTGCAGTGCCTCTATACTCAGCCTCTATGCTCATCAAGGTAAAAATGGGTTGCTTCTTACTGGTCCACGTAATAGCTACACTCCCAAGTGAGAATAGAAAGACACTAGTAGATCTTCTATCTGGAATGATACCGGCCCAATCTACATCATTGTATCCATGAAGCTTGATCATTAGGGGAAAAAATGAACCCCCTTTGGGCCTTTTAGATTAAGGGATGATTAGTGATCCACCAATGAGAAAATATTCCATCTTGTGTGTACTCTTCCACATATAATGTGTCAAGATTGAACCTCACTTGTAATCCATGGTCCACCATTTAACCCTCTGGAACATGCAGCACATCAACAATATGTTTTACCTTACTGCCTCCATAGATAGTTCTATGTTTCCTATTGCTCAATAGGGTGTGATGTGTCATCACCTATTTCAACATATCCAAGAACCAACAATTTTTGAGAACTACTAAACCACTTTGCATGACTAGTCATGTGATTTGAAGCACCTAAATCAACATACCAGACATTACCATTCAATTTTGAAACATCAATAGACATTGTATTCATCATATGATGTTGAACCATGAGTAGCTTCTCATAATCATATGCACTTTTGAATGCATACTTGTTTTGTTGCCTTCTGCTATTTTGATTCTTCAACCTCCAATCATGTTCAAAGTGTCCAGGTTTACCACAATTCCAACATCCTTTACTGTCATTACCTAAATAATTTCTTTGGGAGTTCCTGCAGCCTCTTAGGGTCTCCGTGCCTCGAAATTGTTATCTACCTCCTGTATGATTTTGATGTTGACGTTGGTCTTGGTTACTATTTCCTCTTCCACTTCCAAAGCCTCTACCTCTATCTCTTCCTTTGCCACCATAGAATACCTACTCAAATCTAGGTTTTCCTTGGGTTCTCAAGTCCTCACCAAGATTCTTTTCTTCAATAATCATCATGGATACTAGATCAGTAAAATTTAGAATATTTTCCCTGGTCTATATAGAAGTTGTAAACTTCTTATATGCAACTCTTAAACCACGAAGGCACACTTCCACCTTATCATCATAATCATCATCTACATTTACACCAATAGATGCAAGTGACTCACATATGCTTTTTCTCCAATGTATGCAACTCGTTCTTGAGTTGCAATTTATGTACCTTTGTATTAGTCTCATAAAAAATGACCAAATTGTTTCAAGCCTCTTTTGGAGCCTTGGCATCCTGTACGTGCTCAATAATGCTATCATGTATGCTAACAGATAGCCAATACATTGCCTTTCTTGGTACTTGATTCCAATCCCCATATGCTGTTAATTGGTGCACAGTTTGATTCCTCTCTGGTAACTATAGAAATTTTTTGTTCTCTCCTTGTATGTACTTCCAATAGCCTTTTCCCATCAAGAAATTCATCACTCTGAATATCCAAGCATGGAAGCTGTTCTTGTCACGCTTATTGCTCATAAGCTGACTCATTTCATCTGCATTTGCCATTTTTGTAGCAATTCATAACACTCCAAAAACACTATAGCAGTAGTTCTGCTTGAACACTATCGCAATATGACATGATAGTTTGATCTCAAAAAAAAAACATAGTTTTATCTATCGATAGTACACAGAATCACTTGAATTTCTAGGTCTCATATATATGAGTGTTGAAAAATAGAAAGCAAGTTACAATTTTGCAAACTAACCTCATTTTTTTGTGGATCCCACCTTGTGGGTTTGAAATGCTAATTTCTATAGCAATCTAAGGTTGTTTGTGAATCACAATTTCTCCATGCCTTCTCGCATACTCTTCACCATCTACCTTCTCCATGATCTCTCTATAGCCATACTAGCTCTCATAACATGCCACGAGGAAGAAAATAAGGAAGAGAGCTCACACACACACACTCTCACACTGAAAGAGGAGCACACACACACATTGAGGCAAGGAAGAATGATCTTCTTCTTCTTCTATTACATAAAAGGAATGTAGAAGAATGACCTAAAATAACAATACGACAAGTACCATATATAAAGAAAAGTACATAAAGAAAATCATAATGTTCCGAATGAGTGAGGTGGCAAAAAACAAATGTGCCATCACTCTCGGTAGATAAATCTAGTAAAGCTCAATGAAGTGTCCCTGACATATACCGGTGTGACCACTATACATGTGAGAGAAATGAAAACATCATATGTGTCATCTTGGATCATCACATGTTGAGCTAGATATCTCAACACCTATCACACGTACAGATGTGTTTTGTAGCCTTGTTTCCTACCGCACAATTATATGAAGAGAAAAATGGAAGGCAGCAAGTCCCATCATCAAAGTTGGGAATGGTATCAAAATCAAGGTTGAAAGAAAAAAAAACATGGTAGAATCGACCCCTGCCCCCTCAAAAACACCCACAAAAATAGTAAAAAAGACTTAAGCACCCACGCATCCCCTTTCTTTATTTTACATATTCATTGTATATTTTATTGATTCTTTGCACTTATTTGAATGTGTATGTATACCAATCCACACGTACACATTAAAGTGCTTTCACATCATACACGCACATTGTATACATTTATATACATTCTTTTACATATAATCACCTTCTTTGAAATACACATAAGTAAATATATATGCATACTTATACTAAGGTTTATACAGGTACTTAGCCTAGTGAAGCAATCAAAATAAATTCTAGACAAGTGCAATGGAATGCGATTTACATTAAAGAATGATCCACATTGCACAAGAATATCAAGACATGATAATCCATGTATGGATTCGAATAGAAGAGAGAGTTCAGAGATCACCAGGATAGAGCTTTGTGCTAAAGATTTGCTTCAACTCTCAACAATATCCACCCCTCTAAACTATCCATCCTTCGAATACATCAATCTTTATCTCAGGTTTTAATTGGTGCTTCATATTAGTTTCTTAAGCTTGAGTATTGTTCTTGAATTCAAATCGTGACCACAACATATGGACTTATTCAGATATTTTTAAAGATAGTTAAAAGATAGTAATTTAGATCATTTTTGTAAAAACAATAGATTGCATAGAAAGCAATGTTTTTTGTGAAAATAGTAGATCACTTAAAGCGATGATTTTGTAAATAAAGTAGATTTTCATAAACACACACTTTTCGAAGTGCTACCCTCATGTATCTTCTATTCAAGACGGTATGAAAAATACTTATAAATACACATACTTTGATAGACTTGTCCATCATAGTAGGTGTGGGGAGATTGTACCCAATCTTGTGTTCAGTCTCTTGTCTCTCTCTATTTTTTGAGTACTTTTGTGAGATCTCATTTCTATACTATATCTACATACGTGTGTCTACAAGCTATCGTCAACATAGAATAAATTTGAAGAAGGGGGTTTAGGGTCTTTTGACATTAGATTTGTGCACTATGATGTGTTCCCACACTCCTGAGGATATGCCATGCAAGCTTCAATACAAGAGCATTGCAACACGATGCCTTCGAGACACTCAGACCCTTTGAATTTATATTAGACCCTAAGAAAACACCAAAAATCATTAGTTTGGCCCAAAAATGTTTTTTCTAATAGTTAGGCCGAAAATGTTTTGCCTAACAATTGCTCTATCATGATAGAGGAGGGTTTTCCACAATAAGTTGTTCTTTCAAGATAGAGGGGTTCTATCAAAATGGAGCACTCTATTGCGATAGATGGGATCCATCATGATATAGGGGGTCTATCATGTTTGGTCTAGCATAAGAGAGGGGGGTATATCGTGATGGGTGGGCTCTATCATGGGGCCTATGTATCACAATAGAGAGTGTTTATCGCAATAGATGTTGTGTATCATATTTTAAATGTCATGGTTTATGGTATTTCATATTTTCGGTCTATCATGATAGAGGGTGTCTATCGCTATAGATAGGTGCTCCATTAAGGTCTGTCTATCATGATAGAGGGTGTCTATCGCTATAGATAGGTGCTCCATCAAGGTCTGTCTATCATGATAGAGTGCCTTGTCATGACATATACATTTTATGGTGATACATAATCTCTAGTGTGGTTCTTATTCTATTCTCATAGATCAAGGTCTATTGTGATAGACAAGTTTACTGTGATAGAGGGTGGTTCGTCACAATAGACTTGCTTTGTCACAAGAGGTGATCTGTCACTATAGACCACTGTGTCACGATAAAGAATGTTTCTCACAATGAAGCGTGGTTCTCGAGTATTTGTTCTATCACAAAAGAGCCGAAAATTTGGAGTTTCATAGAAATGTATATGTGTATGTACATATATATACATGCTTGGATGTATGTTTATGTATGTAAATATAAATACATAAACATTGTTTATATGTAAATATACATACATATATATATATATATATATATATATATATATATATATATATATATATATATATATATATATATATATATATATATATGTGTGTGTGTGTGCGTGTGCATATGCATACATATATGTCAATGCATAAGTGTGTATGCATAAACATACACATCTTTTCCTTTGTGTCTCTCTCTATTCGTGCATGAATTTGTACATCTCATGAATGCATATACATGCATGCATGAGTATGCATGGTGCATGTATAAAAACATGACTGAATGAATGTTTGTGTAAATATATGAATGTATGTGTAAATGTATGCATGCATGTATCCATCTATTGCTTGATGTGGGCATGCTCATAGACAACTAGCGTAAGCATCTAGATATTCATATAGCTACTACATCTGAAAATTGTCTTATATCATGCAAATGGAATGAAGTATATACTCTTTACACAATTTCTTAATGCAATTTCTATTTCAAAGATTCTTGTGCGAAAATCTCGCATTCCCATTTCTGCGCTGTTTGCCTATGGATTTGTCTTGTTTGCACGGAGAGTGACTAACTCGGTTTTCACCTCTTCTATATAATATTACCAAGGAATTCAAAACCATAGTACTAAGTCATATAAATTATCTCCAGTCAATAAAAGATTTTTCATGATTTTTCACCTCAGCTGTGATTCAAATTATTCATGCTTTGGATATTGAGAAAATGAAGAATATGAATTTGTACGGCAAAACATATGAATCTTATGTTGTCCTTCTGTCACTCATAGCATTATATATAGCCATGAAAGTTTGCGTAGAGTTTCACCTAGCTAACTAAAAATAATCAGTTTTCATATATGTGGGTTTTTCCTAGCCCGTTGTTATGATAACGTTACAATCATGGAATAAAGATGTGGAAACATCTCAAATTACAGGAAATCTCAAATTATAACAAATTAAAAGATAAATTTAACTAGCTAGTTGAAACCATTTATATTGTCTCAATGGGCACATAAGCACTTGAGTTGGACATTTTCGCATAATTCTAGGATCAATTCTTTAACAAGGCCGAAGTCTCCACGACCAATTCTAGAAATGTGCAATTCCTTGAAGACTTAGAGTGATGAAATTATATCCAAAATTCAATTTTCTTAAGCAAAATGCTATCTTCACATTTTTGGTATGTCCAAAAATTAGTAGCTTCAGTGTTGATTTATTTAGGTAGTGACGTGTGTGAACACATTAGGACTCTCAGTGCACTTTTTTCCCTTTTTTAGGAGGTTTTTTCCCACAGCTTGTATATACGCCTATAATCCTAATGGGTCACTTATCTTTGTAGGTTCTCTTGGTAATATATTTGTGTGTTGTGCTCCAAGCTTCTTCTTCTTCCTTGTGCTCTCTATGTGCTTTTGTAGACCTCAAACTCCAACAATTGGTATCAAAGCAGGTCCCCACTTGTTGGCACTGGTGAAGGCAGTCAAGGACTTACGAGACAAGGAAGCCAACGAGAAGGGCCAAGTAGGCAAAGCAGTCAATGGAGATCTGACAAATAGGCCTATCATTTTCCATGCATTAATATTTCCCAAATAGTGATTTTAGTCACTCCATACCATTATAAATATCATTTTTTATTATTCCTACTCCATTTTTTACAAGCCGAGGATCCCTCGAGCTTGAGGAGTATTAGTAGTATTTATGCACCAATTTTCATAATTTGCAGAGCTCGTTTGAGCCTCCAAAATAGCCTTAGAACCTAATTTTTAACTAGGCCGGACACTAGGTCTGGACAGGACCAAAGCTAGTCAAAAAACTATAAAAAGAGCTAGAGAGCTCATTTTTGGACGTTAGCTTCTTGTAGATTTGAAACTTGTATGAGAACTCTTTTGCAATAGAAGTTACTCCATTGTCTCTCTCTCTTTGTTCTTGCCTTGTGTGCACGTGTGTATGTATGTGTGTGCATGTTAGTGTGCTTCTCACTCATACACTTGTGCCATCACTTGTTCCAGGTCTTCATACCATCCACACGTCTTCTTGGATTGACATTAAAGGAGGTGCTACTCATCACTGAGCTACACCAAATTTTGGCACCGTTGTCGGGGATCGAGCTTTGAGGACAAGCGTGTGATGGTAAGACGTAGAGTTGTGATGTTGGTGTTGTAGGTAATTTCTTACTTTTCTTTATTTTTCTCTTTCATACTTCACCATCATCATCCTCACCATCTCCCACCTCCATCTCCATCATTGCGAAAAATTTTGGTTTTTTGGTCATATCATCTTCTCCCTTCCATTTCCCTCATTTCACTTGTGAGAGAGAGCGAGAGAGCGATTTGTGTGCACTATTTTTGCATGTTTCTTCAGTGTTCTTGCAGGTTTTTTCTATGTCAACAGCTCCAGTAGTCTGCACAGGTACGGAAAAGCTGTGCACTGTCTCTGGGATGTGGACCTCTGCCGATTGTGATCGACATAAAATTTGAGCTTTTGGTAAAACAAAGTGCACCACTATGACACATATGAGGAGCACATTCCAAATAACTAATTAAAACTAAAAAATTCCGTGTTTCTTTGTCAATCGCGACCGACACTCTCGATTGCGATCGACAGCCTCTGTCAATCGTGACCGACAGACTCTATCAATCCTGACCGACAGACCATGACAGACTGCGCCACGTAGGACTCAGCCAATCACAATTGAAACCGTGGATTGTTACCGACTGGAATTTCAGGATTGACACTAAAACTAATACGCGGAGTTATAGATAGGGTATTTTAAAGTTGACCATACCCAGGGGTAAGAAAACTGAGGGAACTCTAGGATTGTTTTCCATAAAGGCAAAGGGCAATTTGGTTTGTGAGTTACATGAATGAAAGTGGTTTCTCATGTCAATTGAATTTAACTCTTGAGCTAACTTTGGGACTTTTACAGGTCCACTGAGAGCATCGAAGGGCATTCAAGGTAAGAGTGAGTACAGGCTTGGGAACACACTTTTTGGGCTTACAAGGGAAAGGGACAAGCAACTTGAGGTTGGATCATTCTCAACTTCCTTTGTCAATTCCTAGCTTAGGCTAAGTGCGAGTAGTGCTAGAAGTAAATCAGGCTGACGATAGACATTTATCAAGTTGAAGACTACCTAAACACTCAAGTTCAAGCTGAAACATAATCTCTTTGTGATCGATAACTTAAAAGGAAAAGAGCTTCACGTGATAGGATCAACTCAAAGTGCGGAAAATTCACTTAAATATTCATGATGATGCAATACAGACAAGAGCATAAAACACAATAATCCACTAAAAAGGAACTAAGTAACTGATACAAATTGATCTGCAATGAGGTTGTACTTTGGGTAAAAATTAGGATTGTTCACTCAGACATATGAACCTAAGATCGGGACAACATCCTGGGAGAGATAGACAAAGTCTTAGGTCTTCAGAGGCTAGTGTCAATCACACGGCTAGGTCTTGGGCCCAACAATTGAGCAATTATTCACACGACCCTAGCTCTGAAACTAGCGAATCGGAGATGTCTCATGGAATGAAGAGATCCATAGGAAGTTCGGGCATGGCTTACTTGCAAAAGGTTGAAGGTCCCTACAAGACTCAACTGGAATACCTTAGGACCAATCGATTAGGTGCTTGCATCTATGAGGATGGCCTAAGAAGATCCGTGGTCCAGATCAAAAACCCAGATCAGCCCATTGGACTAGAACATCCAGCAGTGAAGTTTGAAATAGTGCATACCTAGATAAGAAAGGAACGATGTACATAGTCACCAACCAACCGAATAGAACAGACGAATTTGGTAATGTGATTCGAGAGGCAGACATAGGTGACATAGAACAAGGGAACTTAGAAAGAGAGCCCATGACCCCTCGAGGTACATTAGTTCTAACAAGAATCCTCAATCTCGAGTGGCTTCCCCAAGACAATAAGAGCATAGACCTTCTCTTAAACCGAGAGACTGACAAATCCTTTTGGAGAGGTATAAGCCTGATCAGCCAAATGAGGTAGGAACGATCTTTGAGCTCAGAGAACCTGATAGTCCAGGCAAAGTAACCTACCTAGACAATACTTCAGAAAGGGTTTTTGTGGTCTCAAAACATGGTAGAGACCTTGAGGCCAACCGAGCTGGTTAAGTCCATGAAGAATTACTTCGATGGCACTGGAGACCCATACGATCATGTGGCCGAGTTTAGGCAAGTCTTGAGAGCTGAACAAGTTGAGGACCTATTCACGCACTATAATGCTTTGAGTCTGACCCTAAGGAACATATCCCTTACATGGTTTCAACCACTAGATGAGAGAGAATTTAGGAATATAGACCAACTTCTAGAGGCATTCATTACCGATTTCTCTAAGAGTGGCATACGGCATAATACTTCCTCACTGATTCACATCTTCAAGCAAACACCTCAAGAGACAGTTAAACTTTTAGGAAGAAGGTTTAGGAAATACTTAGAGAGGTGTCCTATTCCTAAGTTACCCTTTCCAGCCAAACAAGGTGCTTTATTCCTAGATGGGTTGCTAAGTACCAAATTGAGATCTTATGTGTACTTGAAGGACCCTAGGACCATAGAAGAGTGTGTATGTATGTGCATAGACATAGAGAATAATCTATGTGAGGAGTTGGAGCTTTCAAGAATCTACAAAGATTCAGATAGCTCTACCAGCATCTCTTCTAGACAATCCACGTCTAATGAAGAACTTGCAGAGAAGGTAGCTCGGAAATTAGGTGTCTCAAGCAAACAAATACCCCGATTTACCCCAGTGAGATGATGCTACATGTGTGGAGGTGACCATATGGTGAACATATGTCCCAATATGGCTCAACCCTAAGTGAATCCTAGTAGTCAGTATTGCACCATAGAACGGAGATACACTAATCAAACCGCACAAGACTGCCCCTATAACAAACAAACTATCAGACAAAATTACCCTCAACCGTATCCACAACAAGCCAGATACCAGAACCACTACCCACCATAGCAGTACGGTAGCCTCAACAACCCTACCAACCTCCTTATCAAGGCCAACCGAGACCCCAACGAGTTCTAGCACAGCAACCCCTTGCTCCAGCTAATGTGATTCCTATGAAGTATGCGGCTGCAAAAGAAAATCCCAATAGAGCTATAGTGCCAATGACTCCTTTGCTCTTAGAAGGTGACCCTAGTGATCATAGTTTTGACTCTACACATATTGCCAGCCCCCAGGCTTACTACATGCAGTCACTTGAGCATTATGAGTCTTATTGTTGTGAAGAACCAAGTGAACCTAGTTGGGAGCCAGAGTACGCAAATGTCATGTACACAAATCCCAACCCCAGACCTCAACCTAGGCAAGTAAGACCCTCATTTCCTAGAGGCCCATGCTATCGATGTTAGGGAGATCATCTCATACGTGATTGGCCAATGTCTACCCCTACAGAACCTCAATCTTTGTCAATTCAAGGCTTTTGTATAGATTGCGGCAAAGAGCATCTCTTATGAGACTGCCCAAGAACCCCAATAACATGCCAAAAATCACTCCTATTAACGTTATTGGGTTAGTAGTAGACTCTAGAGGAAGTGTAACGTCCACTGCACCAGTGCAAGTGGTCACTAGAGCCCAAGCTTTGCAGCAAAACCAAGGTTCAGGCCAGGAAAAGAGTTCTGAGGTTAGTGAAACTGAGAGCATAATTAAGAAGAGGACTAGAGCCTAGAAGGATAGCCCCAAGAGAATGAAAAGACAATGGGCAAAGAAAATGAGCGAACTTGAGGAAATCCTAAGAGAAACGAGAGCCAAGATAACTGAACTCACATCTCAAACCTCACTCTCACACGACTCCACCACCACCATTCCCATCTTCATCCAACCCACCACCTTCCAACCCACCACCTTCCAACCCACCTCACTCAATCCCACCACCCTCTAGAGTAGGATCAATCTTAGCAGATCCCAACCCTGAGGACCTAGACATGATGCTTAAAGCGTATTAGGCCAGAATCCAAGAAGGGCCAAATGTCACTAATCATGAAAAGTGTTACCCAAGAGCCGAAGTAGAGCTTGAAAGAACTAAAATTTGTGCCAAGATGGTGGACTTGGCTCAAACCATGTTTGAATCTAGTCGCTTCTTTAACTTCTCTAGTTCAACTAAGATGCAGTCGCACTTTGATGGACTCCTAGAAAGATTGGAGAGACTAATTGCACAGTTAGAAAAGGACCCCGCCTCTCAAAATAAGGACAAGTCAAGTGAAAGAATAAGCATTCCTGCCGGGGAAGCTTATGTGCCTAACTCCACCGAACCTGATACATCTTCTTCTATGAATCGGTATTCAACATAATTCCTACGAGAGATTCAAGAAAAGAAATGGGCTAAAGAGAGCGAAGTTTCTCCTCCCATTGAACTTGTGGATGATGCGCATGATCAATTCCCACAAGACATTCCTTCCATTTATGAGGAGCAGGAGAGTACCCAATCTCATGAGAGATTAGACTTCGAGTCTAATTCTTTACAGGAACTACCCCATTTCACAAGCCCATGGGAAGCTAAGTCTACTTGCATGAGACCACCCACGGTCATGGTAAGAAATGAAGACTCAGTCATACCTAGGGACACAGAGGTAGTGAAAAACACTAAAGTGCAGTGCAATCTCACCTTAGAAGAGCTACTTAAGGTTAGGCCAGAACTATGGAAACATGTAGCCAATCAAGTTCCAGAAGTAGCGAAACCCCGTTGCAGGTAGAATCTCATAGAACAGTGCCAGAAATACCTTTGGACAAGATAGGAGACATGAGTGAATGAGAAGAAGGAAACACCTATCTTCCCATTGTTGGAGCAAGTCTATGACAGGCCTAAGTATTGGCTTGAGTCCCACAAAGTCATAAAAGAATCTTTAAAATGAAGACTATGTCAAGTTCACTTGTGAACTACCTCTTGTAACTTTTGTAGAGTTTACTTAATGTAAAAGTGAAAGAATCTTAAGTGGTTGAGTCCACTTGATCAAAAAGGGAAAGAGGAGCCACGAATTCGTGATTTGTGGTAGGTAGAGAATCAAATCAATCACTGATTGATTGGAGAGTGATTGAAGGAAGTTAGCCTCCCAAACTCAACTATAAATAGATGGCAGTTTTAGTCGTGGCTAGAGAGACCTATGTGAAGACCTCCAAGAGCTGATCTTTATGCCATATCAAGGTGTGATTACAAGGCGCACATATGTATCAGTAAGTCCATTGTATTGTACAAGCAATATACTTTCATTTTCATTATCATTTGGGTTCATATTTCCATGTTCTTGTGAAGTGTACTACTCACTGCCATATCTCTCAGTTTTCTCAGTCAGATTGCAGAGATTGTTTCTCTGAGCTTGGTGCGTCATTTTCAGTGATTTTACTTGGTAAAGTTAGCTCTATAAGTCTAATATAGGCTCACAAGTTTTCATGTCATTTGGATGTTGCAATCTTCAGTTATGTTCATTTGAAGTCAACAGGGTCTGTTCATCTTCACTTCTCTGTCAGGTACCCAACTTTTTCACTCACCTTGTCAGAGCCATTTCTCAGTGGTTACTTATCCAAATTCATTGATTTAAAGCTTGTTGGATTCAGCTTACTATCTGGTATAACCGTACAAATTATCATAATAATTAGATTCCTAGATTTTGCGTTATGTACATTTTTCTGCTCAGTGGTCTCAAACTGTAGCAGCCCGTTAAAATCGGACTGATGTCATCACTTGTTAAAACTCATTCTCAGTGTGTGGTTTATTATTTTTTATGAGATTACTTTTGAAAGTTAGCTCTTTAAGTTAACTAGACTTCCCTAAGAGGAATTAAGTTAATTGTTGTTGTGCTCAGATAATTATGCAAAACACTGGACAGGTGTATGAACCAAAATAGCAAGTTTTTTACGACTGAGCTAACTCCAACTTATCTGTTTTGATCTATCTTTTTGAGAGTGATCTTCCAAGGTACATAGGGTGTCTAATACATCCATTGGCAAGCTAAAAGGGCCCACCATATACTCTTGGAGTTCATTTGGCTGGTGTAGATAAAGGATTTTGCAACACCTCTTCATCTTCAAGCACATACCTATCCATCTCTTCACACTCATTACCCATCAAGGATACTGTTGACCTAAGTACCAACTTAGGGACTTGCGGAGAAAGAGACTATACCTCAATCCCCTCTCAAGTGCATATAGTGGGGATACACGCTTTTAATTATCAATCCAAAGAGTATACAAACCTAGCCGAGTGTATGAGGACATGCAATCATGAGATGATCAATGCAAATGAACTACTTGAAGAGTGCAATCAAGGTAAATGCTTATCCAAACAAGCTTCAACTATCGGTTATGGTTTCACGATACTTGGTGTAGCAGCCGTCAGTAATTTGGACTTTTCTCCCAGCTCCGAGCTTCAAATATAGCAAATAGCATATGCATTTCGAAGCTCTCGAAAAGACGCATCCAATGGTAGTGGTCTCACTCAATTCTGACACTCTTACTTCAAGTTATGAGCAAAATACTGAGTCGCGGGAAATACCTTCCTACACTTCAGCACTTCCTACACTTCGCACACACATTACCTACAGCAAACAAACACTTTCATGGATAGACAACACTAACTCACACTCTTTCCAAGCAATACACATGCATACAAGCTCACAAGGAAGAAGATACAGAGTGAAGAAGACACAAATTCGAATTTCTGTGCTCTCTATTCTCACAATGGCAAAAAGTTCTTTCCAAAGAGTCACATTTGACTTATATACTGGTGCCTTAAAAATGGTCCTTTCACACAAGAGATCGGCACTTTATTCACTAAAAGACTAATTTCCTACTATTTTACATGGGTAAATCTCTAATCTTCTGTGGGGATGCATCTAGAGGACTCCTCTAGTGCCTTTACAATGGAAAATATATTACAAGAATGATTATGATACAAAAATATGATGTCCAAATCGGAAAAATTTTGGGGCCCGTCTTTTTCTTTGCTTTGTGCTCTCTTTAGCTCTGCAACACTCTCCCCCTCTTTGTCTCTGTCGTCCCTTGACAGGCTTTGCTTCTTGTCCTCAGTTTGTTGTCGTGGTTGCACACCTCGGACCTTGCTGCGTTATTCACTTTCTTTCTCTGCACGCAACCCTTGCTCATTTTTACCCGTTTATAAAACAGGTGTTCAGTTTTGACGGCCTCTTCTTAATTCTTGTTTTACATTCTCTGGGCCTGATGCATTCGACTTGCTTACCCGCAACCCTTGGAGTTTGACTGACTTCCTGATATTCGCAGTCTAATTCACCTATAGGCTCATTAGTTCTGGGTTGCCATGTTAATTCGGGTTGCCACGCATGCCACCAGTGGAAGGTATGAAGATAAGGTGCTACAGTCTTCAATCTGGACCTGCCAAAGATCAAGAGGTTGAAGCACCCATGTGGGTTACGTCCTTTCCTTGGTGTGTGCGCCCCTGCGGGGCTCTGTGCAGAGATGGGTGTTGCGCCCCTGCGGGGCTTCTTGCAGAGAAATATCTTCAGATATTTCTTTTTAGTGAAGCTGCTGCTTTCTTGTTTTCTTTGTTTCTTCCTTTTACTTGATTCTCCCTCAACACTGCCCCCCTCCTGGACTCTGTCATCCCCGACAGGCTTTGATAAGCGACGGGCATATGTTTTATATACTTTTTGCTCTGTATCATTTAGGAGATTGGCTTCACGTATCATTAGTTGTTTCCATTGTTCTGCCTTCACACCGTCATTGGGTGGCTGTCTGTGATCTGCGAAGAAGCTAAGTTCATATGCCACTAATCTGGCATTTAAATTTGATGACATCTTCAAAAAGATTTCGGAATCAATCTCAAAAAACCCTGTAAAGAAAGCTTCTTCAAAAGTTTGCATATATACACTTGGCAAAAACATTAATCTGGAATAATACGCCATTATTATGGGGCGGTTGGGCATAACTGATAGATCAAAAATGAGGATTTCCGTGCCCTGATTAATGCCGATGAAATTCAAAAAAGTGTAGGCCGCATGCTTGAAGACTTTGAGAACTGTAAGTATCATGCTAAGTATTTTATTGGTCATTTTGACAGTTAAGTCGGGTACTGTCGCATAATTTTGTAGCCAAAATTTGATGGTTTTGACCATATACTCTTCCGTTGGCAAGTAGTTATGTGGCGGGCTCGGAAGCATAGGATAATTCAGCCACTGTTTATTGATAACGCCATTCTTTTGCAAGTCCAAAATTTGTCTGGTATCCCTTCTGCGTGGTATTGGACAAAATGAAGGGTTTACCTGAAGTAAATATGGTGCTGCTTGCCAATGCACCCGTAGTGTGGGATGTTTCTCCAAAAATTTTCTTCTCCAAATTGGTTGTGCAGCTTCGAACTCTTCTTGGCTGTATGTGAATGTGTCTTGTTTAAAATTGAGCTGCTCGTCTGGACTCTTTTTTGTAATCTTCTTTATATATCATCTGGTTTTCTCTTTCAATAGTCTGTACGGAATATTGAAAGGCTTCATTATCTTTTCCAGGTCTTTACCTTTGATCTTGGCCTCTTTCATTACCTTGATGACTTCATTTTCAAAATTCTCCGTCAATTGGGACACCACTAGTGCCCGTTCCTTCTGACTTATTTTTGCAGTGTATGGCATCGGGTGGTCATCATGTATATCCGCCATCTGCTCATGTATTGGAGAATTATAGATCGGGTGAGATAGAGGGCTTACCTCTACCTCGTTAGTAGGATTTTCCTTTATTGGCTCTACTGGTGTCCCGATCGGTGCTTTCTCTTTTATTTGAGTCTTTAATTGTGCTATGCATTCATCTTTCTCTTTTACTTCTTGCATGGCTGCCCTGAGTGCTTCTTTTGCTGCAAGTAACTCATTTCCGATTTCAGCCACATTATCCATGTTTTCACTGTAGCTTATTGCAAGTTTTCCATGTGCTGTATTTAACTGCTTTTTTAATTCATTGATCTCTTGACTATGCGTCCGTTCTGATTCTTCTCTCACTGCACGCTCTTGTCTCAGCAAATCTACATATTGTGCGATCTGATCTCTTAATTCTTTTTCTTTTGTTTCTGAGGATTCCTGTTGCTCGATCAGTTGATCATATAATAATGACTTCATTAATTCCTTATTCCTGCTTCGCAAGGTGTCATTCTCTTCCATGTATAATTTTAGCTGTGTTTCGAGCAAAGTACTTCTAGCTCTCATTCTCTCTTTGTTAGCTTCGCTTGCATCATATAATCTCTATAAATTTGCGAGTTGTGCTTGGAGTTGGTGATGCTGAGTGATTAATGTGTCATATTGCGCTTTGACCTCCAGCATCTCCGTGTTTTTTATTGCTATTTCCTTTTGAGCCTTCATTAATTGCAATGACAGTTGTTCGCTCATGATCTGGAATTGACTTTTTTCTCTCATAGCCTTATCATAATCTGCATCTATGTCCAACATTTGCTGTTGTGTGTCCATGGATGTCTGAATCATTTGTGTCACTACAGGCTTCAGCTGAGTAACATCCACGTTTAGCCATGTTTTTGGTATACTTGGTTCTTCACCGGTCGTGACATCTTTACCCTGTGCCACATGTAATGTAGTGTCATGGGGCTGCCTAATCTGAAGTTGGATACTTGGCTCAACCACCATGTTTTCTTTGTTTCCTTGAGGTGTGTCATCCGGTACCTCGATCACAACTTGTTCTTTATTGTGTAGTATCTTCGAATCCATTTTCACTGGAGTTTGGCTTTCCTCTTTGATAGGTGGTTTTACATGTGTAACACTGGTTGGAGCTTCCTTGATGCTTATTTTTGTATTATCATTCAATTGAATGGTATGCTTAGGTTTATTAGAATCTTCCACGCTCTTTTTCTTTTCTTCGGGGTTGTCCGACGTCACTTCTACTGGATTAATTTTATTCCATTCTTCTTCTTGAGTTTCTGTTCTTATATCAGTATCCAGAGTGTCTGTTTCAGGACTGGATTCCGTATTGGTACTAGAATCATCTATGCCCAGCTCTTTGTACCTTCCAGGTTGTTTTGGAGTCTTCTCTGTACTCCGTTGTTGTTTCTCTTGACTTGCCTGTCTATAATGATGACCTTGAATATTCAAGTTTACTTGCCCTTGCATATACTGATGTGTCTCTTCGAGGGCAGCGGAAAGATCTCTCCTAGTAATAGGCATTTGAGTCGTTGTGATCTTCGTTAATAGATGTGTTCTCTTTGATTGCGGTGTAGCTTGGGCTTCCTCCTCCCGTAGACGCTTCGTACCCCTCATGGGTTTTGGTGAGCTGGTTCCTACTTCTTCAACCATAACAACTGCTTTCTTTTTCTTAGGGACCGTAGCGGATTTTGCGTATTTGGCTAGCCCTTCTGATGTCGGCATCTCACGTAAACAATTTTTCATGTCAAGAGCTTCATATATCAGTAATGTCAATGCAGAACTGCCATTCAGAAACGTCTTCTGGCCCCATTTCTTCTAGGCTTCAAATAGTCTTTCTTGGACATAGCCTGTCAGATTCACTTTGTTCCCAATTTGTCTCATGGCATGAGATAATAGTTGTACTACAATCTTCTGTGGTGCCGTGTATCTGTGCATGCTAGGGAAACAGAAATGTTGGTGCACAAGACGGATAGCGTCTTCGAGGTCTATTCTGTTAATCTCCACAAAGGATCTCTTCTTAGGATCATGACATTCCTCTTTGACACTAGTAATTCCTTCTTGATTCCATCCAAAAGCTTTATTGATCAATTCATGTGTGAATTGAATTGTCTTCCATGTCCCTACTTTATCCAATACTAGTGCTTCTGGAACTGATATTTTTGTTGCCGCAGGTTGCAAGGTATTCATTACTTGTGCACATCTCTGGAAATCTGGAACATAGATCGGCAATTTGAGAAATGCCTCTAGGCCTGCCTGCTTCCATACATCTTCAATATGCGGTAATCCTTGGATTATGGTCTTGAAGTCTTGTGACATAATAGGAAAGTAGTGATCCCTATCCATGATCTTGATAGTTGCCATGAAAAGAAGTTCTGAGACTGGTTGGTCATCCCGAAACCAATGGCCTTTGACTTTTGTTACTGATTCCAATGGAAGAAGCTGGACCTCTTCCACTTGTGTAGCTACGGAATTAGTAGATGCCATCTGCACTCAATATAGAGTATGAATTAGTGGCCATATATTATCAGAAATCCTCCTTTATTTGTTTGTCATAAGCTCGATATTGCTCCGAGTGAGTAGTGTCGTCCCTTTCCCGTGGGTGTGAGAAAGGTAATACCTGGATTTTTCTCAATTTTAGATATTTTTATATTTTTAACTGAAAAGAAAAACAGAAAAGTTAATTCATAGCCGAAGCGGTTATTACTTTTGGAGTAATTTTTTTAATGTATGTACAAGTGCTCTCCTATTTCCCAAGAGGAAAATGTGCTCGACTATCGTGAAATAGAAGAAGGATGTGCCGAATGCTTGGCCTTGTAAGGTGGCCCTATCATGCATACTTTGGGTACTGATAACTCCATATGTGTGCATCTGGAAGTAGTTGGTTGATGTATGCAGTCTGTCTTGTCTTTCGGCAACCAAATCTGCTTCATTCTGTTGGGATGTAGTGTATTCTCCACCTTTTTGATGAATGTGGTTCTTCTCTTGTGGTATGTCTGCTCTTTCTTACTTTTGAATCTGAAATTGGCTTGTGTAGTGACTGCAGACTCCTTTATTTTCCTGTAGCTATTCTTCTGTGGCTGTTTTGTGTGTAGACCCTGTTGGCTCTTCTTATGCTGAGGTTCCTTGTTTCGGTTTAGATTCTTTGGAGCACATGATTTAGGAATCCATATTTGCGATCGATCTGGTTGAGCGGCTACTACTTTCTTTGGGATCCATATTGTAGCAATTCGTTGTTGACTTTGGTGCTCATAATGATTTGTGTTGTTATTTGATGGGTTGCTCCGATGTCGATAGTGCTTCTGTTGTTGAAGATATTCCTTCACTTGATCTTTCCTTATCCACGCTTGTTGAGTGTACGGAATAGGGTATAATTTAATAGGTACAGATTTTGAATCACTCAGAGGACTGGTCTCTCTTAGGCATGGTGTTTCACTGAGGTCAGTTTCAGATTGATTGACACTCTTGTGACGTGCTAGACTAGAAGATGGTGTGCAAGTAGAATTCAATGTGTCCGCACATATAGTACTTGACGAAGGTGTTTCTATAGTGCTAGTGAACATACATTCGTGACTTTGTTCATTGGAATGAACTTTTTGCTCTATGCTCACAGATTTGATTGGCCTTTCGTCTAGCAGACTGAATACTTCCCGGTGTCCTATCCTGGCTGAGATGTAGCCTAAAGCCAATTGAATGGTCACCTCATATTCGTAAATCCAGTCTTGACCTAACACTACCTCTTCAAGTAAATCTTGATCATGACACACTAATAGCTTTTGTTCCATAGTGTTGTTGCCAAGATGTAGAGGTAAGGTAATTTCACCTATACATTGAGTAATCATCCCTCCTATTCCTATCAACTGTGCCATTGATGGGCGTAATTCTTCCTTGAGTTTCTGGGTCAAAGAAAGTTTGATACAGCTTATGGCAGCTCTTGTGTCAATGAGAGCATCCACTAAATGGTATTCCGTTTTACCTGCTCCCAAATTTAAATATGGTTGCGTTCTCTGTGAACCTAGGTTTTTAGTGGCTCTAACATTAGCCATTGGGATGAGTTCTTCTCCTAATCGATATGTCTCATCTCGCTCTCTCATCCACTCCTTTCGTTTCTTAATTCGTTCTAGTGCTTCCTGTCTCGCTTCTTCTCGTATTCTTTCCTCTTCAATACGTCTATTCTTGCCCTTGATTAATCGAGACATTGTTTCTTCAGTTAATGGTTCTAGATATTTTTTTACTCGACATCCGCTAATATAGTTTGGTAATACATCCCCATCCAAGGTTGCTAAGTTGATAGCTCCACTTGTCGATATACGATTGATGATTAATGGGCCATATCCTCTCTTCTGCAACTTCTTAGCATGTTGTTTCAAGGTATATACCAAAACTAAATCTCCTTCCTTCAAATTTTTGTCTTTGATGTGAGCATCAAAATAGGCTTTCTGTCACCGTTTAGCAGCATAAATGCCTGCTACAGCTTGTAACCTAGTTTCGTGAAGCTTCTCTATTTGATCCAATTGAGCTGATAGTTCATGTCCCGTCCACTCGTAAGTTGTTGCTACTCTGAGAGTGGGAATTAAAAAGTCAATTGGCAAAATAGCATTTTGTCCATATACTAAGTTAAAAGGAGTAGTGCCTATGGCGGTTTTATAGGCTACTCGAAATGCCCATAAAGCATGATGTAATTGCTTATCCCAATCTGATCTACCATTGTTAACAATTTTGGTGAGAACTGTACACAAGATTTTATTCGAACTTTCGGCTTGTCCATTGGCTTGTGGGTGATAAGGAGCTGATTTCTTATGAATTACCAAGAACTCATTCAATAAAGCTTCTATAACTTCATTCACAAAGTGCGTGCCTCTATCACTCACAATTTCTATTGGTAATCCAAATCTAGTGAAAACGTTCTCAAAGAGAAACTTGGTCGTAGTTCTCGCGTCATTTTTCTTGGTTGCTTTGGCTTCAACCCATTTGGTCAGATAGTCTGTGGCTACAATTATATACTCGGCATGGGATCCTTTCGCTGGTGGGCTAATAGGTCCTATGAAGTCTATTCCCCATTTGGTGAAAGCTCTGGCACTCATCATGGGTCTCAGTGGCATCTCATCTCTCCTAATTGGATATTTGGTTCGTTGACAAGTTTCACAACGTTGCACATATGTTACCGCATCTTGATGTAGAGTTGGCCACCACATTCCAGCAAAGAGGATCATTTTTGCTGTTTTATCTGCAGAGAAGTGCCCTCCTGCAGCCCCTGTATGTGCCATCTCTAAAACAGAAAGATATTCGTCTTCGTGAATGCACACTCGTATTTGGTTATCTCTCCCTCGTTTAAAAAGTTGTTTTCCTATAATGGCATAATCCTTACTTTGTTCTACAAGTGCACGTTTCCTTGCTATAGTGGCTCCTTCGGGGTATTCTTGAGTCTTTAAGAACTTTACCAGAGGCATGCTCCATCTCGGTGCTACTGTGGAATAGCATAGAGTTGAGTTCTCTTCTGGATTTTGTTCTTGACAGATTTGGCATGCTGATACATAGTTATGTGCGTCTCTCCGCATGGTTGGCCAATATATTCCTAACCTCCTCAGAGTTTGCCATGTTCCGTTTGCATTCAAATGAGTTTTCCATTGATTTACATGTGCTTTCTGAAGCCACATTTCTTGTTCCTCTTCTTCTACGCATCTCATTAACAATCCAATTGAATCCTGGTGATACAAACTTCCCGCAATGATATGAAGGTTTTTAGTCTTCGAGAGGTCTTGGGTTTGGTTTGGTGTGATCCCATCTTTCGGTCCATGTGTGAGTATAGGGATCAACTTTTCTGCCCATTGGGGACATACTTCCAGGTTAAAAAGATAAGTATCTGGCAAATCATCGGGTACTCCTATGGGTGGTTCTCCATGGGTCATTCTTGATAAGTGGTCTGCTCTTATGTGGGTATTTCCTTTCTTGACTACTACCTCAAAATCAAACTCCATTAGCAATAAAAACCATCGTACTAGTCTTCCTGTATTGCGCGGTTTATTGACTAGGTACAGTAGGGCTTGATGATCAATGAAGAATTTGAATTTGTTTGCCAACAGGTAATGTCTGAACTTTTTGACTGCGTACACCATCCCTAGGCCTTCTCTCTCAGTGGTAGTATAATTGCGTTCTGCTTGATTTAATTGTCTACTAGCATAGGCTATAGGGTGGTCTAGTTTTCCCGTATCTGCAGGTTGAGCTAAGATGCAACCAATGGCAAACTTGGAAGCATCCACATGAATGTGAAACGGCTTATTCCAGTTAGGTACTCGAAGGATTGGTGCTGAACTCAATTGATTCTTTAACTCATTGAAGGCTTTTTCACATTCTTTGGTCCAATTAAATTGTGTCAATAATGCATAAAGAGGTCTAGCAATTATGGCGTACATATGTATAAATCTTCGATAGTATCCACAATGTCCCATAAATGCTTGAACTTCTTTAGCAGTCTTAGGTCTTGGTAATTCCAAAATTACCTTGATTTTGTCTTCATCAGTTGAAATTCCGTTTTTAGAGACAATATGTCCTAATATTTTTCCTTGTCTAACCATGAAGACACACTTTTCTGGATTGAGGCATACTCGGTATTGTCTACATTTGGCAAAGATCTTTTCTAGTTCTGGGATGTGCTCTAATCGTACAACTGAATAAGTACAAAGATCATCCACGTATATCTCCATACTCTTTCTTAGGAATTCTTTGAATACATGGCACATCAATCTTTGGAAGGTAGCTGGGGCATTAGTCAGACCAAAAGGCATGACTCTAAAGGCGTATACTCCCCATTCCGTTGCGAAAGCGGTTTTATGTTGGTCTTCAGGAGCAATGGCCACCTAATTATACCCTGAAAAGCCATCCAGAAAGCTATAAACTTCCTTTCCTGCCACTCTTTCCAAGAGATGATCTGTAATTGGTAATGGGTAACTATCTCTTATGGTGGCCGCATTTACTTTCTTTAGATTGATACACACTCTCAACTTTCCATTCTTTTTCGGTACAACCACTAACGGTGACACCCATTCCGTGTGCTCAATCTCATATATGAATCCAGCATCTAACAATTTGTCTATCTCTTCCTTTATCTTTGTTGAATACACATCATTGTATGTATATGGTGTTTGTTTAGAAGGTTTGGCTTCGGATGTCATGGGAATTCTATCGGCACATATAGATGGATCTACTCCTTTCAAGTCCTTACAGGTCCATGCAAAGACATCCCGATATTCCCTTATGAGGCGTATTAACTCTTGTTCTTCCTCCATTGAGACATCATGTCCTATGAAAGTACATCGTTCTTCTCCTTCCTCCAACGTTACCACTATCTTCTTGGTTTGTTCTTTATTGTCATAAGCTATTCCTGGATGTGCCTCTCTTTTAGGCATTTGAATAGCAATTTTCCTCTCTTCTACTTCATATTTCTTGAAGTGAGCTGGCACTTCAAGCTGATCTTGTGGTTTGTTTTCTTCATTCTCTGGCTCTTTATCTAACTCCAGCTCTTCTTTCTGTGTAGGTTCTTTATAGTTTTCGTTAGCTGTGATGCTTATTTTTTGATCTTCATCCTCAGGTTCCATTGGTTCTGGCTCCATTTCAATGCTCTCATAGTCCTCCTTCCATTCTTTCTCTATCACTTCTCCTTCTTCAGCCTCCTGAAGGACTACTACATAGAGACTAACGTCATATCCTTCCTCATCAATGCATTCATTCATAGTTATCACTTCTTCGTTCACACATACATCGAGGGTCGCTAAAATCTCCATCCAACCATGAGGTTCAAACTCTTCATCTAAAAAGACTTGAGGCATGTATGCTGGATCTTGTACAGACCTAGCTACTCCTTGCCTTTGCTGCCATCCTTTTCTCCTATCCTCTTCTTTTTTGGCAGTTTGGCATATCCATAGATGAGTGTCCTCGTTCATCCAAGATTGGTCACTAGAACCTATGCTGTGAACTCACTGATCGTCTTCTTCCTTATGAATTTGATTCCATTGTAAGGGAGGAACATCTTGATATGTATAAGTGTGGAGATTTATTCTCGTGGTGGTTCCTTCATGTTGTAGGTATACATCATCTTTTCCCCAATCTTGCACAACCTTTAACTATCTCATGAAAGGTCTTCCAAGTATCATTTCATAATTGGTCGGCCTTTCAAATTGACAAATTGCTAAGGTGTGTTCAAATTCAACTCCGCAGGTGGTGAAAACTACTCGTTCCAATAATCCCAAGGGTCTTTCTGTGTGTCCGTCAGCCATTTGTATTTTCATACGCGTTGGTCTTAAAGCTGGTTTTCCCCATTTCTCCCAGATTTCTCTAGTAGCAATGCCTACACCAGCTCCTGAATCTAAGATGGCTTTGGTTGTATCACCCCTAAAGGTAATTGGAAGGCAAGTGTTTCCTTCATCTCCCTCACTAAAATCTCCTACCTTATCCACCGAGATCTTTACCGTGTTTACTTCGTCCAATATCTCTTTTTCTTCCATCTTGATCTCCAA
Source organism: Ceratopteris richardii (assembly GCA_020310875.1). Classification (NCBI taxonomy): domain Eukaryota; kingdom Viridiplantae; phylum Streptophyta; class Polypodiopsida; order Polypodiales; family Pteridaceae; genus Ceratopteris; species Ceratopteris richardii. Next base: position 53,758,378 of record CM035433.1, on the reverse strand, counting down.
TTGACTAGTTAATTTCTCTTTCAGATGTGGTTTGACCTTCAACAATTCTTCTAATGTTAAGGTACAGGGGATTTTTACCTTTTTAAGGTGTTGTATGATGTCCGATGTTTGGACGGATGGGTTCGGTTCTTTTTTCCTTATTGAGGGAATACAATATAATTCTGAATTATGTTCGTAATCTCCCGTATAGTTTGGCAAATCCTTTATTCCATCCTCTCCTTTGTCACTAGGATCCATTGGTATAATTTCTTCTGAATTTAATTCAGGTATTGAACCCTCTATTTCCTCTTCCGCTTCTATCTCTTCAAGGGGTGGTTCAATTCCTTCTACTTTCTTCCATCTGCCTTCTTGGACTCCAGCCCACAAATCTTTAGGCCATTCCCCTTCTACTTTGGGAATAATGGATCCTTCCTTTTATCCTCACAATCATTGTCATTCTGTGTATTACTTACTTCAGTTTTTTCGTGGTCATTGGTGATGATGCACTCCTGGAATTCTCTTTCAAGAATTCGGGTCTCGGGTAATGGCAATGCAGGTTTTTCTAGGGTCTGTTGGGCAACTTCTATTAGTTTTTTGCAGATCTCCAACCTCTCCTTCTGTAGGTCACCTCTAGGATATTCTCTTTCATGTTGTTCGATGGTCGGTCCGGCTCTTATTCGTGCCTTGTATGCCTGAATCCACATGGCTAATTCTTCAGGCATGGGATCTGCTAATACCGATCCTACCTCTTCTTTTTTGTGGTTTTCATTTTTATTCTCTTCTACCTTTTTCTGTTCCTCTTTTGGATCCTGTTCGTTCTTCTCATTTTCCTTTTTCCGCAGTAACTTCTTTTCTTTTATTCTATCTCTATGGTTCCTCCATCTTTGAGTTCTTTTACTTACCACACTTTTCTCAGGCTCTTCCGAGTCTTCAACTCTCTGTGGTGTGGGTGTATTCATCTCTAGGTCACTTTGATTATGTTCTTTTGGTTTTTCTGGGGTCTCTCTAGCTTTGGCTCTTGTTATTGCCTTTAGTGGTACGGTGTATTCCTTATCACTTCTTGATGATTCGATTACTTCCATCACATTGATTTGCACGTTGGATGTGACCTTGTTGGGGTTCTTGGGACAATCTCTAAAAAGGTGTTCCTTACCACAATCACTACAGTAGCCTTCCCAGACTCGTTGTGGTGGTGGTGGGTTTGGTAATGTGCATTCTCTGATGTAGTGATCACCTCCACATCGGTAGCATGGTCCTCTGGGTACAGGCGGTCTGTTCATGGGTCGGGGTGGTATGGTTGCTCTAGGAGCTGTGTACATTTATGACACATAGTCCTGCTCATATCCATATGGACTTTCTGGTACTTCCATGCCATAGGCATATGGTTCATACAGTTGTCCATATTCTATCATAGAACTTTCATAATTGGGATATGCTCCTTGACTAGGGTCATAAGACAAGTCATATGGTTCATTACTAGCCAAAGGTGTGGCTGGTACTATAGCTCTCTTGAGGTTTTCTTCAGGTTGAGCTATCTTGATTGGGACAACGTTCTGAGGATGGGGCGGTTGCTGTCCTAGTACTGGTTGTGGTTGGGTGTATCCTTGATACACATATGGTCGTGGCACTGGTGCCTGTTGTTGATAGGTTGGGTACCTCCACGCTTCACCTCCTTGCTCTCTCTGAGGGTATCCATAAGGTCTCATATATGGCTGTGCTGGTCTAGCTTGCCTATTATAAGGGCAGTTTTCTATGCTGTGATTTGTATATTTTTGTTCTATACTGAAATATTGTAGAGGTCCTGGGGCGGTGGGTCTATTATAAGCATAAGCAGGTGGTGGGACTACTACCCTAGTACACAAGTGAGAAGGATGATCACCTCCGCACTGCATACATCTTCTGAGCATTGGTACTCTCATAGGGTTATTGGGGTAGTTCCTCTGTCCTTGAACGTTCAACTTCTTTGCTACCAAATCGGCTATTTCCTCTACATTGTTTTTATGGATTGATGTGCTACTAGCAGAATCTTCACTTTTCAAACTGCCTTGAGGTATTTTCAGGTCTTCTGCTAAGTTGTCTTCCAGGTCTATACATTCCTTCATGCACTCTTGCAAAGTTTGGACTCTCTTTACATATACTAATGATCTCAAAGATCCGTTCAACAATCCTTCCAAAAATAATGACACCATTTTATTTTGGGTAGGTCTCTCTTCTACTGGGCATCTGTCCACATACTGCTTGAATCTTCTTGCTGCCAATCTCACCGATTCGGTAGGGGCTTGCTTAAAGCTATGGATCAATGATGAAGAGTTGTTTTTAATTCCTGACTTAGTGAATTCCTCAATCATTTCTTGATAGACTTGCTCCATGTTTTGAAAATTATTAGGGTCCAATGGCTGAAACCATGCTAACGCAGTGTCTGACAATGTGAGACCAAAGGACTCGTATTGGATCAAGAAGTCTTCTACCTGTTCGGCTCTGACTACTTGTTTAGATTCAGCTATATGATTATAAGGTTCACTAGAGCCATCATAGTGATTTCTCATGCATTTGGCAACTTGAATTGGCCTTAATCTTCTTCCCGTTTCGGGTGGTCGAGGCATAACTGGGAAAATTGGTCTTCCTATGGGTATGCCTGGTCCTCTTGCTACTAGCGGTCTGACTGGAGCAGGAATTCCATGTCTTGGGTCAGTAGTTGGTTGAGGTCGGTAATTAGGGTTATTTGCAGGCATTGCAAACTGCACATGTGGTCTAACTGGGATTCGTGTTTGTTGTGTTTGTTGTGTTTGGCCCGACTGCTGATATGAATCATTCTGGGATGTTCCAAGTGGGTTTCTTGAAGTAGTGGCTTGGTCCCTAGGGGGAAACACTGGAATATTCTGATATTTCAGCTCAGCTCTTTCTAATTCTGTTAAGGGCCAATATCTTCTCTGATTTTTATCCAAATATGTGATGATGGTGGGGAAATCAGGATCCTGTAATTTGTAGATGGTGACAGGATTAGGGGCAGCTTCCCAAATTGAAGAATGTGCTCTAAGAAGATACTCCATCCCATTGATAAAATACACATCCATTAGGGAGTCAACTTGGGGAATCAGGTCTCCTCTCCATATCCTAGCAACCGTAGATCTCCCTCTAGGTGTAGTTACTTGCTCTTCATTCCCTCCTCCATTTAAGTTTGAAGCATTATTTTCTTCACCAATTTCATTAATGTTTTCTGGATGTTCAGTGACGACATATTGGATATCTCTTTTGTCCATGTAAAACCCTCCTACATACTTGACTGCTGGTCTAGGCACTATGTAAGCCTCTGACGCCTTCTTTAACTTGGCCACTGATCTGTTTAGACCATCCAAATAAATAGGGATCTCATTTTGATTGGTATTCACATACTCCAAAGATGTCTGGTACTCTCCCTCAATGATTGACATCATGCCAATCATGGGTACTGTGTTCTGCATATCCTTTGAAGCCATGGGAATTTCTTCCTCTGACTCACTGGAGGTCTCCGAGTAATGTGAACGGCTACTTGGCTCTGCTACACTACCTACAGAAGAGATTACACTTCTTCGGCTTCCTAGGGTTCTTCCGGATCTCAGGTTCATCCACTTCACAGCTCTGGTCAGTCCTTGCTAACCTCTAGCTTGCTGGCACTATTCACCATGGACCAAAATTCCAGAAAAATTTTGACTAGGATTTGACTGAACTTGAAGTTTTCAAGTCACGATACTTGACTGCTAAGGCACACGATACACGATCTTTGATCCCAAACGTTATTCGATACTTGAACACAGATGATACACGATCTCTGAATGCCACGATACACGATACTTATCTAGACGATACTCGACCTTCGTCCCAAAACGATACACGATCTCCTAGACAACGATACACGATCTTGGTCAAGTATCGCGATCGGTATGAAACGATACACGATCTCCTAGACAACGATACACGATCTTGGTCAAGTATCGCGATCGGTATGAAACGATACACGATACCTGAGCACAAACGATACGCGATCTTTGAGAGGTATCGCGATCTCTGATAAAGCGATACACGATACTTGACTATCACGATACTCGGGAAAAACGATACTTGGCACACGCGATACACGATCTTCGAAAAAGATGATACACGATCGGCAACAAGTATCGCGATCTTTAGCGAAACGATACACAATACTTAGCCCACAAAACGATAGACAATACTGACCAAGTATCACGATCTTCCTGAGATGATACACGATAGTCGGGCAGTAACGATACACGATATCTGGTTCAAAATGATACACGATACTTCACAAGTATCGTGATTGATATATCACGATACACGATACACAATAGGTATTGCGATCGATGACAGAACGATACACGATCTTTGCAAAGTATCGCGATCTTTGGAACGCGATACACGATATCCGGGAAATATCGCGATACTCAACCATAGGAGATTCACGATACTTGCCAAGTATCGCGATACTCGACCGCGGGAGAAACGATACTTGACTCTTTTTCAAAATTTTTGCTAAGATTTTTCAAGTTTTGATTACACACAGATGTTTCACAAGGTCTTGTACCCTCTCCTCACTCTCTGTATCACCCAAAACACACTTTTTAACCCCTGAAAGTTCTAAACGATACCTGACGCAGATCGTTTGGCTCTAACAATTGAATTTAAATGGCAGATATGAGCATATGTGAATGTGCTTACCTCAAGCTCTCTCTCTCAACACTTTAATCACACCCCAATCGCTCTGCGCAGCTCCCACAACTCGGACCACAGCTCACAATACTCGACAGTTTCTCTCACGATACTTGCTCACAAACACAAGTAACTTGCAAAATGATACATTTTGGGCTTTTATACCTGCGATTTTCCTACTTAATGGAAATAAAGCAACAAAACAAGAATTGAAAGCTACTCTAACTACCTAACCTACTCCCTCTCTCTTCCTATTCTAGGCTAACAACTCACTACACACACTCCAAGAATGAGAAGTAGCAAGTGCGGTTGGAAATGACTTACCAAAGAAGAGAAAATCACCACTCCTCCTCTTGCTTCAATGCAAAAAGCTACTTACCATCACACGAATGCCTCGGTTTGATTCGTCACTCCCCGGCAACGGCGCCAAAAAGTGTGTTGACCTAAGTACCAACTTAGGGACTTGCGGAGAAAGAGACTATACCTCAATCCCCTCTCAAGTGCATATAGTGGGGATACACGCTTTTAATTATCAATCCAAAGAGTATACAAACCTAGCCGAGGGTATGAGGACATGCAATCATGAGATGATCAATGCAAATGAACTACTTGAAAAGTGCAATCAAGGTAAATGCTTATCCAAACAAGCTTCAAATCTCGGTTATGGTGTCACGATACTTGGTGCAGCAGCCGTCAGTAATTTGGACTTTTCTCCCAGCTCCGAGCTCCAAATATAGCAAATACCATATGCGTTTTGAAGTTCTCGAGAAGACGCATCCAATGGCAGTGGTTTCACTCAATTCTGACACTCCTACTTCAAGTTATGATCAAAATACTGAGTCGCGGGAAATACCTTCCTACACTTCAACACTTCCTACACTTCGCACACACATTACCTACAGCAAACAAACACTTTCATGGATAGACAACACTAACTCACACTCTTTCCAAGCAATACACATGCATACAAGCTCACAATGAAGAAGATACAGAGTGAAGAAGACACAAATTCGAATTTCTGTGCTCTCTATTCTCACAATGGCAAAAAGTTCTTTACAAAGAGTCACATTTGACTTATATACTGGTGCCCTAAAAATGGTCCTTTCACACAAGAGACCGGCACTTTATTCACTAAAAGACTAATTCCCTACTATTTTACATGGGTAAATCTCTAACCTTCTGTGGGGATGCATCTAGAGGACTCCTCTAGTGCCTTTACAATGGAAAATATATTACAAGAATGATTATGATACAAAAATATGATGTCCAAATCGGAAAAATTTTGGGGCCCGTCTTTTTCTCTGCTTTGTGCTCTCTTTAGCTCTGCAACAGATACACAACCAAGGCAATTTTGGACTCAGGTGCAGGAGTTGCAATTGCTACCACTTCCCTATGGAAGCGCTCGGGCAAGCGAGCACTCGGGCCAATGAGAATGAAATTGCAGATGGTCGATGGTCACATTGAGAGACCCTTAAGACTGCTAGAAGTAATAACTCTCACTACATGTGGTGTTGAGTTTGAGCATACGTTTGCTATATATGACTTTAGCAAAAACCAGGCCTATGAGATGATTTTGGGAAGACCATTTATGCGGTAGTTGCAAGTGGTACAGGATTGGAGAACCAATTCCTTGTATTTGCAACACTTAAGTGTCACGACCAAAGTTAATCTTAAGGATTACTCTCATAGAGATGTACCCCCCATCCAATGGAATCCCATCCACAGAGCCAAAGATGATATTGAATCAGTGCATTCCATAGGATCAAGATCCTCATGGATGCATGAAGACACCCACTTATGGATGTGCAAAGTAGCAGTAGAGGAAGAGAAGAGAGAAAACACTAGAGAGGTAGGTGCGACGGAAACCCATAGACCAATTCAAGACCCAGCCTATGCACCTGTAGTTTTCCCAGACGAAGAATTTGAACCTCATGGTTGGGCGCAAATTCAGTGACAATGAATGTAGCAATCAATGAAGAACAATGGACACCCCACTATGACGAGGATGGCTATGACATTTCAGTCTGCACAATAGATCCAATTATGTGTGATTCAGTTATTGAAGAATGTGAACCTAGCACTGATGCATTTGAGGATGCAAGTGACTCCGATCTAGAGTCAATCATTATGGACCCACCTTTTGCATCATACGAGGAAAATTTCTATGAAGTAGAAGTTTACCCTCAGAGACATGAAGAACTTATGAATGATGTGAGGTTAACCACCCAAGTGACCGCCAAAAGTGAAGGTAAGAAAAGAAAGAAGAAAGAAGTCACACCAAAGGAGGAAGAATCCTTGTTTGAGGTCCCAAAAAACTTCAAAAAATATGAGATAGACGATAGGAGAGTCATGATAAGAATGCCTAAACGTGATGCACAAGTAGGAGGGGCCTTTGATAACAAGGAAACCACCAAGACAATTGTTGTAGCCATAGAAGAAGGAGAAGAAAAATGCACGTACATAGGACATGACTTGACGGAAGAAGAAGAGCAGGAGTTGATAGCCTTGCTAAGAGAATACAGAGATGTATTCGCTTGGAGTTATATGGACTTGAAAGGTGTAGATCCTGACATATGCTCACACATGATTCCCATGATCTCAGGTGCCAAACCCTTGAAGCAAAAGACATACACATATAATGATAATTATGCAACCAAGATCAAGGAAGAGATAGATAGATTGGTAGAAGTTGGATTCATCTATGAAATTGAGCAGAGTGAGTGGGTATCCCGCATTGAGTGGTGCCCAAGAAGAATGGAAAGTTACGTGTATGTATTAACTTGAAGAAGGTTAGTGCAGCCACTATTCGAGATAACTATCCGCTTCCGATAACAGAGCACCTCTTGGAAAGAGTAGCAGGCAAGGAAGTATACAGTTTTCTTGATGGCTTCTCTGGCTACAATCAAGTGGCCATAGCCCCAGAAGATCAGCATAAGACAGTTTTCGCCACACAGTGGGGCATATTTGCTTTTCGATTAATGCCCTTTGGGCTTACCAATGCACCCGCAACCTTCCAGAGACTAATGTACCACGTGTTTAAAGAGTTCTTGAGGAAGAATTTGGAAGTCTATGTTGATGATCTCTGTGCTCATTCCAACCTCTGTATGCTCCTTTGACTAACTTTGAGTGGACGGATGAATGTGAGAAATCTTTCAATGAGCTTAAACAACGATTTTGTTTAGCACCAATCTTGACTACCCCAGACTTGGGAACAAGCCATTCCATGTCCATGGGGATGCATCCAATTATGCCATTGGATGTGTGCTTGCACAACCTTCTGGTGAAGGTAATATGGATCTTCCAATTACCTATGCTAGTAGACAGTTGAATGCAGCCGAACGAGAATATAACACCACTGAACGAGAAGGATTAGGCATGGTATATGCGGTTAAAAAGTTTAGACACAATTTGCTTGCAAATAAGTTTAAATTTTTTACTGATCATGAAGTGCTATTGCACTTGGTAAACAAGTCATGCAATACAGGTAGATTGGTAAGTCGATTCCTCTTACTTATGGAATACGACTTTGAGGTGGTGGTGAGGAAAGGAAAGACTCATTTGAGAGCAGACCATCTCTCTAGGCTCACATCTGGAGAGGCCCCACAAAGAGTATCAGATGACCTTCCTGACGCTTAATTGTTTAATTTGGAAGTTGTACCTCAGTGGGCTAAGACATTAGTGCCAGTATTGACATACGAGCCTAGCCACTCAGTAATAAACACTCAAGATAGGGAGGTAGTAAAAGCCCAAAAGTACCATATCATGGCACCGAGTATGTACAAGCATACGGATCGGGGAATATAAGCATGTTGTGTGGAAGAGGATGAGTACGTGAAATGGTTGCAACTAGCACATGTAGGTGCGTTAGAGCAACACTACTCACGGCAAAGAACTCTACAATCACTAAGGAGACTATGAGTGCACTGGCCGACTATGGACACAGATGTTCATAAGATGTGCAAGGAATGCCCAATCTGCCTTACCAAACCACCAGTGGAGCATGCCATTCTTTATCGGGTGTCTTTAGTGCCTGATCGGAGTGAACTATTAGTAGCCTTCCTGAGGACGAAAACATTCCCTCAAGATATGACGCTCGCTAGGCAGAGAAGCTTAGAACAAGAAGCTTTAGACTACTCACTCATTGGAGATAACTTATATAAGCGTGGTAAAGATGGTTACCTCAGATTACGTGTCCATGAGAGTGAATATTTTAAGATCTTGGAAACTGCTCACCAAGGTGTAGCAAAAGGATAGTTTGGACTAGATTGGGTGATCAAGGCAATACTATTTGCAGGTCTGTGGTGGCCAACCCTTCACATGGATGCACATACCTACGTGAAGAGGTGTGATGTTTGTCAGGAAACTTAGTATCCTATACGCAAAGATGAGATGCCACTGAGACCTATGATGGATGGACGTGCATTCTCTAAGTGGGGAATAGACATTGTAGGTCCTAGTAATCCCCCAGCTAAGAGTTCACATGTTGAATACATCATTGTAGCCATAGACTCCCTAACCAAATGGGTGGAAGTGAAATCCACAACGAAGAATGATGCTCAAACAACAGCTAAGTTCTTATTTGAGAACGTGTTCACAAGATACGGGCTATCTATAAAGCTAGTAAGTGATAGAGGCACTCATTTCTTGAATGAAGTTATTGAAAATCTTCTTCAAGAGTTCTTAGTGATACACAAGAAGTTTGCCCCTTATCATGCACAAGCTAATGGCCAGGCTGAGAGCACAAATAAGATTCTATGCAATGTATTGACGAAATTAGTGAATAATAAATGCTCTGATTGGGACAAATAGCTACACCATGTTGTTTGGGCATATAGAATACCTACATTGAAAGTAGCACAAGAGCATGAGTAGACAGGGCATGAACTCTCTTCTAGGATCTTTGATCTTGAACGGCTAGATGAAACAAGATTGAGAGCTGCCGCAGGGACATATGTAACTAAGAAAAGACAGAAGGCATACTTTGATGCACATGTGAAGGAAAAGGGCTTGAAAGCAGGAGACCTAGTTTTAGTCTACACTTTGAAGCAACATGCACAGAAATTAGAGAAGAGAGGCTATGGACCAATGATTATCAATAGGGCCTCAAAAAGTGGAGCACTTCAATTAGTTACAATAGAAGGTGATGTTGTTCCTAGTTACATTAGTAGATGTAGAGTCAAACTATATCAAGAACCCCTCACTGAGGAAATGCTCATTCGACTCAACACTGCCAAGAAACATAAGGAAGAAGAAAAACAAATCCAAGAAGAAGCACAGGCAGAAGCATTTGAACGCATCCGAAGAATGAAATTGAGAAGAGAAGGTAGAGATCAGCCTAGGATAGAAACCTATGCAGCTCCGGGGTATCATATGGCTATGTGCAAAGTCTTAGGTGTAAGTTCCCATAGAATAATTGACCGACGTCCTTTTGTGACCTTAGAGATAGGACAAGGAAATAGTGCAAGGACTATACAATCCTTGCCCAAGCCTACTTCCTATGCTCTGATACCACTCATGGGAATTGAACTCATGACCTATTGGCTAGGAGTATGATGGGCTAACCACTTGTCCCAAAAGCCATGGTTGAGGATTACTTGCTAATCCTCCCTCTTAGGGTGTGGTTCAACCATCTCGTGCCTATCATTTATTGGGTCTAACAGAGAGAGAGAGAGACAGATAGAGAGAGAGAGAGAATGGTCAGAAGCAGGCAAAACTTGTGTGCAAGCAAAAATGGATGAGAGAGAGAGACATTGAGAGAGAGAGAGATTGAGAGAGAGAGAGAACAATCAGAAGTACTCAAAACTTGTACATGGGCAAAAATGGATGGGAGAGAGAGAGAGAGAGAGAGAGAGAAACATTGTTGTAGATGGAAGCATGGGCAGAGGGGGTGACGCAGAGGGGGTGAAGCAAAGCCGATATACGATGGCGGTGTGGTTGAGAGAGAGAGAGAGGGAAGAGAGCACTTTGCAGCTTTGATCTATTCAGAGTGACGAAAGAGCCTATTGAAATTGATGATGGACTATGGAGAGGATTCAAGAACTATTGTTTATTCAAAGGGGAAGATGAATGCCGAAGATTGACAAAGATGAGAGAAAGAAAAATGACGGTGGAGAGAAAGTGTAAAGAGAGAGAGAGATAGAGAGAGAGAGACAGAGAAAACATGGAAGATTTCAATCTAGAAAATTAAGTTATAACCTCAAAAAGTATAACAAAACTGCAAGAAATTAATTTAGAAACTAAACGCACGGCATTTGTATCACAAATCACATTGGGGTATCTACTTACAACTGTATCAACAACTGAATCTCTTGTATTTTTTATGTATAGGATTTGATTTGTGAAGGCATTCAACTTCTCTGCCCTCCTACGTTAACAATGTACGCAAGAATTGATATAGCAATTGAAAGAATTAAAAAGGTATTGTTACCACTAAACAAGGATCCTTAGCTTTATTTTTTGCTAATAAAACATCAAAAGCCTCTTTCATTATTGAGTAGTTCCTGGCTTAATAACCTTTGATTATGTCCTGATTTAATAATCATATATTTGCAAAGTTTTAAAGGGATATTAACGATATGGCTCTGATGATCATCTCAATTCAAATAAAAATCAAAGTGTACGTTTTGTATGTGGCTAAACAATCCATGCATAAAAACATAAATACTCTCTTTCATGCATAAGTTTCTTTTATGTATGTGTGTGTTATACAATCCCTAAGAAAAAAAAGTGAAATAAATCAAAAGTATAGTTTTCATAAGAAGTGTTCTTATCAGTTTCAATGTACTGAAGATTTTTTCCCATTGAATTTTTCTTTCAGAGATATTCATGATTTGAGGAAACAATTGTGAAGAAAAAAGAACAAGAGTTTCCCATTGAATTTTTCACACATTACCCGAAGTGAAGAAAAGCATTTGGAGTCTTTGAAGTAAAGTTGTGAAGTCTAAAGATCCAGAAAAGAAGTTAAGAGGTGTCTTTTCCGCACTGTGATCAAGAAGACCATTCCATCTTTTGTTTGCCTGATCCGCACTGTGGCGGGTTATATCATTATTAGAGTTGTATTATCCATAGTCATTCTGTGACATTCATTTGTATATTGATCAATCCTTTCAGGATCATCGAGTGTATTCTTTTTTTCTTAAGTTTGGTGTTTTTACTTAGAGTATTATATTTTCATTTCATGATCTTGTGCATCTTCCACAACTTCCTTGGCCTCCAAAATGTAAAACTAATCACTTTCTATCTTTCAACCCACAATGAGTCCCCCGAGACTAACCCTTCAGTGGAAAGAGGCATCGAGGGCACGAAACCTACCCGTCGGACAGGAGCAACACGATGCATACACATACACCGGGGCTTCATCCAACCCTGACTGCTCCACCCTCCTGATAGCTGAACGCAATGTGAAACGAGGCAGTTGCCCTGGTGATTAGAGATCCTCAACTCACCACCCACGCCTTTCAGAAAAAGAGAAAGAAACCTCGGCATCAGATGAGATATGCAAGGTATTCGCATTTTAAGTTCTTAGAATATCTACATTGCTTCACACATATAAAGAGAAGGATTGATTTTGATCATTGACATCTTGCATTATTCTAGATCGGACGTCTATGCACTTTCTATTGTTGCTTAGATAAGGACTCAGCTACTCTCATAGCTTAGTCCAAAAGAACAAAAACATTAAAAATATCATAAAAAGAAGAAAAATTAAAAACCTCCAAAACACATTAAATTTTTGGAAATAAAATAAAATCAAACTTAAAACTTTAGATAAAGAAATTAAGAGAAAAAATCAAGAAGACATAGATCAAGGTAAGAGAGAAAAGCAAGATCAAAGAAAAACAAGAAATACAAGTCAAGTTAAGAGAAAAATCAAATGAATCAAGCCTAAGTCATCACATAAAGTACTCAAATTCTAGAACATATTTTGGCCTAGGTATTTGATCAAAGAGAGCTTTTGGACCGACCGCCACCTCTTGGCTGGTGACCCACCTAGTCTCTTCTTTGAGCTCTATTCTGAGTTAAGAGAAATAATCGAGCCACTTATGGTGGATATTGTCGTACACATTAGGTCAAACTAGAGGAAAGAGATGGAGAAAGTGTTTAAAGAGGTGATGATAGAGAAACATTGGGCTCGAGTAGTCCAATCCATGCTAAGAGATAAAGAGAAATTCATAGGATTAAACGTAACATAATATTTGGGTATATTTAAAGACCTAGCTCAGATCCATGGACTACCCAAAGAAATGTTTACTCATTACTTCACTCAGGTAGTATCAAGGTTGATATTAGCATCCATATGAGTTCACATAGAAAATACTTGGGCCTGTTTTAAAAAAGACCTACATAGAGTATTCTAATTAGAGGATTTCTCTCAACATAGTAGAGTGGATTTATTGTGATGGGTTCATTGCCAAAAACCCACTCCATCCCTAACACAGCTCTTGAATGAGTTTTTGAGCAAGTACACCTAGCTTCATCAGGCTGAATTGGACTTACTAAAGCTTCATTTAGTAATTTCCTATCTCAAGATTTTAAGTTCTGAGGATAGGAATGAAGTCAAGAGAAGCATTGAGGAGCCTGGGAAAAGGTTTGGATTGTATGAATATTGGGATACGATTAGGAAACAAGTAGAAGTACTTGCCGAGGGATACACATGTTCTAGCAATCCCGAATGTGCCTCGGGCATCAGTGATGGCTAATCAGTGATTGGGCTACTATATGATAGACCTGTGAAGACACATGTTCTACTATTATAGCCTAGGGATACACATGTTCTAGTCATCCCAAAATGTTTCTTCGACATCACTGATAGATAACATTGCATCCACATCTTGCACATTAGTGGAATCCTAGTTGGAGATCCTTAGCACAAAATAGTGAATATTATGATGATGCAGGCATCTATGTCTAAAGAGATGGCCGGCATACATAACAAAGTCTATTCCATGGTTATCAAGACCCCACTCCTCCTCAAGGTGGCACTAGCTATGTAGATCCGATGCAGAGAAATGCTATGCCTATACCAAATATGCAGGGATACATGATACATCAGGTTGCACCTCTAGTACAACCCATTGCTTAGTAGACCCATGCACCACTAGTTTAGTCCACATATCAGAGGAATACTGAGCTATTTGAGAGACGAGGAGCTAGGGGGTTTGAGGGGCAAAGAGATGTCTTTGGTATGATGCACAGGAATACTTTTCCTATGCATGTGAAGACATGAAACAAGTCAAAGAGCACTAGTTAGTGATTGATATAGATAAATAAACTTTGTGACTTTAGAAATCAACTTCCTCTATCTCTGAACTAGGGGAAGGTATGAATGAAGAAGTTATACAAGAACCTATCAAGTACAAATGCGAGCACATCAACATCACAATTAGAGCCGCTAGAAGAAGGAGATGAAGAGGAAATCAGGCTACAACCGCAAAGAAATTAGCTTTATTGAGATCTAGGGATGCAATCATGCAAAAGACTACTTGGAAGTCTCAGGTAGATCAATTCTATATCTACTCGCACGTAGCCAACATCCAGGAAAAGAGAAAAAGAGATGAAAGGCAAGATGAGGCTGAACCAAAGAGAAGAGTGATGAGAAAACAAAGTAAAGATGCTGAGGAATAAGCTAAGGAACTTGAAAAGAAAGTTCATTTTAAGGATCCAGTTGCTTCTTAGGAAGATTCAAAGAGGAAAGAAATAAGACATGGAAAGAGGCCAGTCGTGCCAAATCAAAGTTCAAGAATCAAATAAGGAAAAGAACAAGGATCAAGAACCTACTCAAGATACTGAGCATACTCAAGAAAATGTTTAAGAAAAAGAGAAGAAGAAGTAGAAGAAGAAGAAAACACCAAAGGCTATATTGATTTTCGAGCAAGAAAAGAAGAATGATGCCAAAGAAATATTAAATGATATTTTATTGAAGAGCCAAGTTACCATGTCCTTGTAAAATCTCTCCTCCATTACGAAGCATGAGTTCAAGGACACTTTCATTAAGCTAATAAAGAGAAAGAGATTTACATTACCTGAGGATGTGGAAATAGGAGATGCATCTTAAGACACTCAAGTGACGAATGAAGTAGTAGCCTTGAGTGACTCTTCTAATGATGAAGGTGATGAGTCTACACTACAACATATTGGCCGTATACCAAGGATTTTACCAAGGAAATTGAACGGGTGCATTTTTGCCCTAAGCTTTATGTAAGTGTCGATATGCACATTGGAACTACAACGTCGATATAGGCATTGGTATGACCGTCAGTATAAGCATCGAAAATACTAACGCTCATATGGACGGTCATACCGATCCCTATACTCGGTGTATCGTCGCACATAAAGGTGCCCGCTAGGTGTACCGATGCTTATTCCGATGACCTTGCTGGGAGTAACATCGCTTATACCGATGACCATATCTGCAAAATTTTTTTTGGGCAGAGTGTGTTGTCTTTTGCTACAACAACATTACCATGATGTTGTTTAGCAAAAGACAATACACTCTGCCCAAATAAAATCCAGTACATGTGATGTGTACTCTAATGGCATTAGAAATATGATTTCATCAAGAAAAATATTATTGGACACAAAAGAGATAATCGAATGAACCATGAACCATGAAACATGTACAAAAAAGTTATAAATTTCATAAACGAAGCATGTACAAGAGTGTGGCAAACCATTTTCATATATAAGGCTTTTACAAAATTTGGTAAAGCACTTCCATATAAGAATCAAATACAAAATTATGGTGCACCACTGCCATACAAAATTGTGGCACACCACTGTCATACACATGCACAGAATGATCGAAACATCCATATCAACAGTCCTGCAACAAAGATCATTCATGAAATGAGATAAATTCACATGAGATTTACAAACAACAAGTAAAAACCAAGTTTATAAATTCATCACCTTATCGCAAGCGCTCACATGAAATGACCAAACCGCGTCCCTCCAGGTCCTCCAATAGTGCAATCAATCCATGACGATATCCATAAGCCTCCTCCGTTCGTGTTGGAGGACGACCCATTGCTAGCTCCTGCAACAAATATACAAAACATTAGAGGAACATACATGACAAGCTTAACACAAAAAAATTCAATAAACCAAAAAGTACTTACAAACTCGTGACGCATAATGTCATATATGTCGCTACCCAAATGTGATGGTCTAGCCATATCTAAACGTGTAACTGTGGCATCTCACTATTGGCAATATCGGTCAGGAGTTTGCTGCGGCTCGTCATGAATCATATCCCACTCCTCAACAACTAACCATATAGGCTTTGGTAAGCGTGCTTTGAAAGCATCACGAGCCTTGGATTGTCGATGGGACACTGGGACATAATTTCACGTGTGGTGTGCAGAATCCACTCTAAACTGATAAGAGGTTGCCAATGTGCTAGAAAAAACTCTTGATAAATCATCTCTATGATATAATTCTTCCAATATTTATCTTGTTCACTCCATTTCAACATGATAGAGTGTCCAAACCATATGAGCAAAGTTATCGTATACGCTGACCCATTGCCTTTTTGGCTGCATCCATAACCGGAGCTCCATCTCAGATACTATATCATGGTCATGAGCACCCCAAGGTGTACGTGGTGTTCCATAAGGTGTACCACCTGGCGTACCTACATCTGAGGTACTCTCTCTAGGAGTAGAAGTCGGCAACACAACATCTGTCACACTACCTCCACAACAACCACCTCCTCCAGATCCACTCCTAGAACCTCCTGCTCTAGAGCATGACCTTGACCTATGAGAGGGGCCAGCACCTATATCATGTTCAAGTGTCGAACGCACACGTCTACTACTAGAGCTAGTAGGGGGTGGCTGAAAAGATGGTCATGGTGGAGTCATAAAGCTAGGAGACATACCTCCGACGGGACTAGCACCACCCGTAGGAGTGATGCTGGTAGGATTGACACCGGTAGGAGTGACAATAGCGGGAGTGAGGTCGGTAGGAGTGAGACCAGCAAGAGTGAGGATGGTAGGAGTGAGGTTGGGAGGAGTGCTACCAGGAGCGATCCAATACTGTGACGCAATGGCCATATACGCAGGAGGTACCTCAGATATGAACTCTAAGAACTCCTCCTCTGTCATGGATTGTGGAGTGAATGGAGGACTGTCTCCATTCAAAACTCCTCTATTCTAGCATCTGCTTGGAGATCCGATGCATAGAGAATATCTATCTCTATATTGGCGACTTCTAAATCACTTGGTATGCTAGTTTCTTTTTTATCATCATCTATTGCTTCATCCTATATCTCGTCTTCTTCAAGGACCTCTTCTTCTCGAACAATGATCTCTTCCTCCTAGAATATCGAATGAATCTCAGAGTCCACTACACATGGACTTTCTTCTACATCTATGTTGTCACAAATTTGTCTACTACGGGGGGCGACTTGTAAAACAAATATCCACTCTGGTTCTTTTGAATCTGGTATAAAAACAACTTGCTCACAGTGTTCGAGAAGTACAAATGTATCTCTTTAATCCATCCATAATTTTGTGGAGTCGACTTGAAGAAAACCACCTTTATCCCGCCTCACTGTTGTGTTTCTTCCAGAGGTGATCTCTTTGAACCATTTCACATAAAAAGCAAAGTAAGCAAACTTCCTAAAGGATAGTTTCAAGATATCTTGAATCAATCCACAATAATCTAGCTCGCCTTCTTGAGCATTATCATCTCTTGCACTCCCTCTAATTTTTTGCAAAAAGTTTAGCATCACCCCACTATCAAAAGTAGACCTATTTTTATTGATTCCTTCGATCCAAAAGTGTCATCCATGAGAGCATAGTGCACCGTATTTAGTATACTCACAATCACATCCCTTTGTGAGTTCTTCTTCTTCTTCAGAGATATCTTCACTTGCTGCCTTTTCTTGTGAAGCTGTGTAATGCTATTAGTGCCTTGTACTTCTAAATCCTTTTGTTCTCTTTTGTCCATGAGAGGTTACCAGTGCAATGTCGTTTGGGTCCATCTGCTCACCTGTTGGACCATGAGAATGGTAGTGTAGGTTTTGTAGTTGACTTTTATCAAAGGTTCCATACTCTCTATCATGTGTGGTACAAATCCGTCTCTTCAGATAAATTTGATACTTGCACTGAGTGCAAGGACATGCCATTCTCTCCTCTGGATCCAAACTATTCATTTGATACAATATAAACACTTTAGAATATTTGATTTTTTTTATTAAACTTAAATGCCATAATCCTAAAGACTTAAACTTGAAATACTAAAACCTAAAGACCTAAAGACCTAAAAAAACCTAAAATCCTAATCCTAAAGACCTATAGACCTAAAACATGTATATGTATATGTGTGAGTGTGTGTGTTTGTAATATGTTATAATCCTAAAATCGTATTTTATATATATATTAAAAATCCTAAAGATCTAGACCTAAAATATGTATATTTGTGTATGCATGTGTATATACATGTATATATGTATTATATGTGTATGTGTATGTGTGTATATATGCTATGCATGTGTAAAAACCCTTAAACCCTAATCCTAAAGATCTAGACCTAAAATATGTATATTTGTGTATGTATCTATATATATATATATATATATATATATATATATATATATATATATATATATATATATATATATATATATATATATATATATATATATATATATATATATGTATATATATATATATATATATATATATATATATATATATATATATATATATATATATATATGTGTGTGTGTGTGTGTGTGTGTGTGTGTGTGTGTGTGTGTCTCTGTGTGTGTATGTGTATGTGTATCTGTATATATATTTAATTTGATAGAAAAACCTTAAAATCTTATTTGTATATATTTAATTATATATATTTAATTAATTTATTTAAAACTCTAGATCTTTTCATATTTATTTATCTATATAATTTCCTATTATATATATATATATATATATTTATATATTCAGATTTTTTTCTTTATTTTTTCTTTATTTTTTCTTTATATAAATTTAATTGAATTATATGTATGTAAAAACCCTTAAACCCTAATCCTATAGATCTAGACCTAAACTATGTATATTTGTGTATGCATGTTTATATACATGTATATATGAATTTTATGTGTATGTGTATTTGTGTATATATGTTATGCATGTGTAAAAACCCTAAAACCCTAATCCTAAAGACCTAGACCTAAAACATATATGTATGTGTATGCATGTGTATATATATGTGTATGTGTACATATATGTGTATGTATATATGTGTATGAGTATACATGTATGCATGTGTAAATAGCCTAAAAACCCCAATCCTATTTTTATATATTTGATGTGGAAACAAACCTTAAAATCCTAATTTTATATATTTAATTATATATATTTAATTAAAACACTAGCTATTTTCATATTTATTTATCTATACTGAAATTGTATATGTGTGTGTATATGTGTGCATGTGTGTATGTATGTGTGTGTGTATGTATCCATGCGTGTATATGTGTATATGTGTATGTATGTATGTGTGTGTATGTATGCATGTGTGTATATGTGTGTGTATGTATGTGTGTGGGTATATGTGTGTGTATGTATGCATGTGTGTAAATATGTGTGTATGTATGCATGTGTGTACATGTGTATGTATGCGTGTGTGTGTGTGTGTCTATGCATGAATATGTGTTTATGTGTGTGTATGTATGCATGTGTGTATATGTGTGTGTACGTATGCATCTGTATATGTGTGTGTATGTATGCATCTGTGTACTTGTGTGTGTGTATGTATGGGTGTGTGTGTATGCATGCATGTTTGTATATGTCTGTGTATGTATGCATGCATGTGTGTATGTGTGTATGCATGCATGTGTGTATGTGTGTATGCATGCATGTGTGTACATGTGTGTGTATGTATGCATGTGTGTACATGTGTGTGTGTGTATGTATGTGTGTGTGTATATGTGCATGTTTGTATATGTGTATGTGTGTGTATGTGTGTGTATGTATGCATGTGTGTATATGTGTGTGTATGTATGTCTGTGTATGTATGCATGTGTGTATATATGTGTGTATGTATGCATGTGTGTACATGTGAGTGCATGTATGTATGCATGTGTGTGTGCATGCATGTGTGTATATGTCCGTGTATGTATGCATGTATGTGTGTATATGTGTGTATGTATGCATGTGTGTACATGTGTGTATGTATGCATGTGTACATGTGTGTGTGTATGTATGTGTGTGTGTATGTACGCATGTGTGTATATGTGTATGTGTGTGTATGCATGCATGTGTGTATATGTGTGTGTATGTATGCATGCATGTGTGTATATGTGTGTATATGTGTGTATGTATGCATGTGTGTACATGTGTGTGTGTATGTATGCATGTGTGTACAGTGTGTGTATGCATGCGTGTTTGTGTATGTATGCATGTGTGTACATGTGTGTGTATGTATGCATGCATGTGTGTATATGTGTGTATGTATGTATGCATATGTATGTGTATGCATGTGTGTATATGTGTGTGTACATGCATGTATATATATGTGTGTGTATGTATTTCTATATCTCTCTCTCTTTATCTCTCTCTTTGTCTCTCTCTCTATCTTTCTCTTTTTCATCTCTCTTTATCTCTCGCTCTATTTTTCTCTCCTTCATCTCTCTTTATTTCTTTCTCTATCTTCCTCTCTTTCATCTCTCTTATCTCTCTCTCTTTCTCTCTCTCTCTCTCTCTCTCTCTCTCTCTCTCTCTCTCTCTCTCTCTCTCTCTCTCTCTCTCTCTCTCTCTCTCTTTCTCTCTCTATCTCTCTCTCTATCAATAGAGAATAAAAAAATCACTTACAGGTATGTCCCTTTTTTGGATCGTTGTCCTCAAAGCATAATGTATGTCGTCTATCGTTGAATTCCAAGGAAGCGACGCCAAAAAACTTTTGCAAAATCAAAGAGATGAAAAATTATAAAACATAAAGCATATAGAAAGACAAAGAGTAAGAGTATGCGTACCACTTACCAAGATGTGAGATCTAAAGAGAGAGAGAGTGTGTGTGTGTGTGTAGAGAGGGAGAGATCTCTGTGTGTGTGCACAAGACAATGCAAGTCACAATTGGGTTCGCACGCACAAGTTCAAAAGAAGCAAGCACTACTAGGTGTAAAACATGCACAAAATGTTGAGTTTCTCTCTCACGTTTGCGGTATGTTTAAAACACGGCCTCGGTATAGGCATCGATATGGGTGTCGATATGGGTGTCAGAATTTTACTTGAAGTTACCGACACTCATACCGACATTTATACCGATGCTCATACGGATGCCTTTATCGACGGTCACATGACATCTAGACGATCCGTTTTAAACGATCAGACCGAGGGCAAAGTGATGGTCGCTATGTTTAAGTGGACTTTTCCAATGTTTATACTGAGTGCGGGAGTGACAACGGTATAGGCAACGTTGGTATGGCCCTCATATGTTATAGTGCTACAAGGTGCCAAGCAAATAGGAATTCTTTAGGATCAATTATACTGGATGATAAGATGAGAAGATCTCAGAGTGAGCATACTAGGAATGATTGGGAAAGAGTGATGCCAGAAATGAAAGTGAAAATTAGGAAATGATAGAGATTCATGTTTATCTTTGGCCTTGATTTACTCAGGGTCAGAAATAAATGTGATCTTCAAGCCTATAGACAAGGACCATGGATGGAGGATGAAGACTATGGATAATGGCTCTGGAGTTTTGCTTGGGGCATGTGCCTTTGTACTTGTGACGATAGGAGGAATGTTAGAGGAATTTCACTTCTTCGTCTAGGATCAATGTTCGTATGTGCCTATTCATGGGTTGCCTTTCATATTTGAAAGCTGGATGGAAACAAAGGTGATGGATGACGGATCTGCTATGTGAGTATCCGATTGAGATTTGGTCTACACTCCTTACAAGTAATGATTGTATGCCCAAATCATTCGAGAAACAGAAAGTATCTGAGAAAACATCCCATTAACTCTCATGATCATGATGATTGTATACTGGTAGGAGAGTATGGAGCTTCTGCTGACCAAAATTTTTGCTAGGTTCTATTGTCGAGCAAGACAATGATGGGAGTTGGTTTGATGTCTTAGAGAATTTTGTAAATATGTTTCCAAGCTTTTCTGTATATTCTAGTGCATTCAAGTCACTTTTTTTACAAAAAGAAAATGTTTCAAATAAATTTAGAAAAATACATAAAAAACACTATAAAAATTTAGGTTTGATGTTACCTCATGAGAAGATTGAAGATGTAATCTAGTTGGAGAGTAGGTTAAGTATTCTAGAAGAGCTTGAGTAGGCACTTCAAAGAAATGAGAAATACAAAATTATCATGTTGAGTTCTATCGAAGAGGATGAAATGATCATTGATTTTTTGAGAGAACATGAAGTGAAAGTGAATACAAAGTACAAGACTGTTGAGAAGATGGTAAAACCCATAGCTCAACCATGGTCAAATGATAGTCATGAGAAGCATCTGAGAGCATATGATGACCCTATGCTAAGGAGACGACAGCTTATAGGGCATCACTTTACTGAGGAGACTCTTAAAGAGATAAAGTTTGGAGAAAGATCATTTCTTCACAAAAAAAGAGAAAGAAAAGTTCACAAAATTAATCAAGAGACACAAGAAAATGTTTGCACTTTTTCCACACGAGATAGGTTGTGGGAATCCGAAACAAGTTCTACCCATGATTACCTTTATAGTGCCACATATACCATGGAATATTCAATCTATTCGAGTCCCAAAGCTTCACTTACCTCAGTACATGAGGTTGTTAAAGGAAAATATATACATGCGAGTATTGGAACCATCTCCGGCTCCGTATGTGAATAGGTGTTTCATGGTGCCAAAGAAGAACATGAAACTTCCTTTCATTCAGGATTTTCAGCTTGTAAATAAATTCATGATACAAAATGTTGCGACAAGACCTATAGTAGATGAGTTTGTAGAAGCATTTGTTGGGCATTGCATCTACTCCATGGGTGATCTATATTCAGGGTATGAATAGTTTAAGTTGGCTATTGAGAGCACACACATCACGATGATGAAGACTCCATTGGGCCTTGTACGCATGTGTACTTTGCTGCAGGAAGCGACAAAGTTCATGGCTCAAATGATGAATGCCATGAATCTGGTCCTATGAGACTTTATACCTTCAATGACTATGCCTTTTATCGATGATATTGTAATAAAATAATCTGAGGAAAGAGTGAAAGATGAGAGTCTAGATGCTTCTCATTCTAGGAAGTTTGTTAGCAGCCATATCTCTAACTATGAGAAAACTTTTGAGAGATTCAAAGAGGTGGGGCTAACATTTTCTCTATAGAAATTTGTTTTTGGAGTTGATGAGGTTCTCATTGTGCGACATTTGTGTGGACACTATGGCCACAAGCCATACCCGTAGAAAGTTTAGGCCATAAGCAAGATTTCTGAGGTGTGTCATAATATCAGTGAGGTGAGGAGATTCTTGGGATCCTGTGTCTCCTATGTGATCTGGATTCCTCACTTTGATCATGTTGCAAACCCTTTATATGATCTATTGAGAAAGAGAAAAAAGTTTTTTTGGACAGAAAAACAAGCAAGAGCGATGTGTAAATTGAAGCAATTGCTAATTGAAGCCTCAATTCTGAAGCATGTTGATTATTTGGGCCAGAAGCCTATCATTTTGACTATTGAGACCAGTCCTATTAGTATAGGCTAGGTCATAGGACAAGATGATGATGAGGGGCATAGATATGAAGTTCACTTTGGAGGGAAGATTTTACATGACACTCAAAGAAAATATCCATAGATAAAGAGAGAAATATGGGGACTAGTGACTTCTTTAAATACTGATAAAGAGTATTTCATTGGAGCAAATGTATTAGTTGAGACTGGTTGTCTTCCATTGACTGGTATGATAGCAAACTGGTCTTCTCCAAATATTTCCATGCTTAGGTGGATTTCATATGTAAAGTTTATCAATCCGGCTTTTGTTCACATAGCGGAGAAGCTAAACATAGTGGCTGATATACTTTCAAGAGCAAAATTTAATGATGAATCTGATGATGATGATGAGATAGAAAGAGAAACAAACATGATGAGATATGATCCACTAGTGTACGTATACGAGCAATTATGTGAGAATGAGTATGATGGTGAGAGGAGAGACATAGGGAATTATATGGGGTTCATTGAGACCTTCCTTAGGTTGGTTCACAAATAACTAGATCCATCAAGAAAACATCTTAGAACTTTTTCTTGAAGGATGCACTTATTTGGTGACACGCTAAAGGCAAGGTCAAGAGTCCACAAAGGGTACTGAGTACTAGGAGTCTTTATAGCAAGGTTATGAGAGAGATGCATGATACCCTATGGGCAAGTCACAAAGGATTTTATGCTACATATGAAAAGATTAAGGAAGCCTAGTGGTGGCTAGGGATATATGTGAGTGTCCAAGACTTTGTGGACACTTGTGTCACATGTCAACTGCATTCTTCAATTAGGCATAGAGACCCATTAGACCCGACTTACCCTCCTTGTATTCATTACAAGTGGGTAGTCGGCCCTGTAACCATGCCCAAAGGGATAGGTAAGATGAGATATATTGTATTTCTTAGAGAGAACTTGAAAAACCATGTGGAAGTTCAAGCTCTTTGCATGAAGAGGACCTATAATGTATGCAAATTCCTTTTAGAAGAGGTGATGTTCGAATTTGGATATGTTGAGAAAGTGGTTGTAGATAAGTGAGAGTTAGATGCGAGAGAGGCAAAAGAGTTCTTTCATTGTCATGGAATTCGTTTGTCTCTCACTCCTACCTATAACCATGAGGCAAATGGAAAGATTGAGAGAGGTTACCCTTCCATCGTGAAAGCGATCTCTAAGGCCAACGATGGTGACATAAAGCAATGGCCTAGATATCTTCCATTGGCATTATGGGCAAATAGGATGATGTATATTTGATCCACAGGTTTTATGTCTACTGAACTGATGTACTATCAGAAGCCAGTTTTTCCTATCCATACTCAGATATTGACTTGAATGATGCTACTAGTGCATGTGTCTAGATCCTCAGCTCTTATTAGGGGTTAGGCTTTTCCCCTTTAACAAAAAGGTTTTGAAGAAAAATAAATACATAAAAAAACAGAATACCAATGGTTGCTACTAAAAGAGAAAGAAAAAGAAAAAGAAAAAGAAAAACAAAAGAAAAAGACCAAAAAAATTTAATGACCTAGAAGTGTTCTTGAAACCACTTTGAAGATTTTTATGTGTGCTATACAAGGCAAAGCTATGCAAGAGTGGATCTAATTGTATTTCCTAATAGGTATATTGGGACCAAACATGAGAAGGTTTATATAAAAAGAGGACTGATATCGAAAAACAAGTTCATAGGAAAGATTGTTTCTAGAAAGTCTTAGTAATTTCTATAGGTGCAGTTTGACTTTTTTCAAATGTAGTATGCTGACCAAACAGGTTTTTCGATCATGCCTTATGTACTTTAAAACCATCTTTATTTTATTTGGGACCTGCATATGCATAAAAAGATCATGTTTCATTATTTGATAAGAAAACCATAAAAACAAAAAGAATTTCAAAAGAATCTTGATGCACTTCTATTGGATTTTAAAGTTGGCCCAATGAGATGATGTGCACGTTTAATGGGGGCAGATGTCGGGATGAAATCCCTTGAGGATTATGTGTAAAGAAAAATTTCAAAATTGTTTCTTTAGTTTTCTGATCATGATATGATATTTTGATTCAAGAATGATGAAAAGAGTGGTAAATCAATTAAATGTTTGATTGATTTGTTTGATTGAGCGATGAAAATATTTCATGTGTACATTAGACACATATATTTGTTTGTATAAAATTCATTAACCTATCCCAAACCCCAAAAGCCTTAGCTTAGAAACCCTAAAAACTAACTTTTACACCTTGGAAAACCTAACTTGAACCCTTGAGAGCCCATGATTTCTGAGCCCTTGTGTATACATTATAGGTGGAAAGACCATGTAACAAGAAAACCCTAGGAAACATGCAAACTAACCCTTAATACTCAGTTCTTAACCCTCTAAATCTTAGTTTTGACATTTATAGTTTAACGTAAACCCTTAGGAACCCTAGGGTTTTAAACCCATAGTGTATATAAACCCATTAACTAATGTGCATTAACCTACAAAAATCAAACCTTAAATTTTTTTGAATAGAAGCCTTAGGTTGGGACCTTCGGATTTTAATTTTTCCTGACTTTAACCCCTTAGCTAAGTAATTCTTCTTGTATATAATTATGACCAAAATAAAAACCATAATCAAAAGAAAAAAGAAATGAAAAATAAAATAAAAGACTAAAAATTAGAAAAATAAAAAGAGAAAAATAAAAAGAAAAAGAAAATCATAATAGAAATTCAAGATTTTATTTATTAAAAATAGAAAAGGAACAAAGAGAAGATTTTTGAAAATAGAATGGATCAAAAAGAAGATTTTCTTAAAATAGAAAAGAAAAAGGTAGAGGATTCTAGAGTTCTAGAGAGAGAACCTAGGGAAAATCTATAAATTCATTCTCAAAGCTCATTTGGTTTTTCTCCATGATCTTTTTCAAGTACTCCTTCTTGCATTTTCTTGTTCATGCTTTACGAATACATTTTTGTTTCTCTCTATGATCATGAACTCTCATGCTCTCCATCTCTAGCTACCATGCCAATAGAGAAAGGAGAGAGAGAGAGAGAGAGAAAGAGATAGAACGTGAGAACGGGAAAGAGAGAGTGACAGAGAGAGGCACCTATCTCTCTTTCCTCACCTCTCTTCTTCATTCCCCCACAATAAATTTGTTACATTGTTTTTTGATAACACTATACAGAAAGAGAACGATATTGTTTTATTCATGATTGGATTAACTTTTTTGTTATGTTGAAAAGAATTATGTTTAGTAGGTTGATGTAGGAGAGAGAGAGAGAGAATTTGAAAACTTTGTTTCTGTGACATAAGAAACAAGAGAGAGATAGAGATGCTAGATTATATTCAAATTGTTGCACTTTAGAGAGAGAATTTTTTCACTATTTGCATGCTTCGGGCTACCGCTATAAGGTTTTTTCCACTTAGAAACAATTAAAAAAGTGTCAAGAAACTATGATATGGAGTGACTAAACAATACACTAAACCTCTAGGAATTTGTATTGTAAGCAAAATAAAACCCAATTTATGATAATAAAAAAAAAGCAAGAGAATCGATGAATAGCAACTCAAATGTGTGTCTACAAGTCAAAATAGGTGATCAATTTTGTGCTTAAAGACAAATTCAACTTAGTCAAGGATTGAAAGGAGAGTGTTTATCCTTAATTTAGTTCTGATCACATGAATCTCCCTCTACCTTGCATATGATGGAGACACAAAGATGGTCAGCATGTAGATTTCAAAGAGAGAGAGAGAGAGAGATCACATAAACAAAGTCCACACTGTGTTGGGAAGAGAGAGAGAGAGAGAGATCATGTGACTTTTGTTAGTATTTTTGACACCTTTGTGAAGGGATTTGATGGCAATGCACCACGGTGCGCTCTCCTTATTGAGAGCTCCATGACGATATCCTCGAAGCAAAAAATGGAGCTCCTAAGGTCGTACACAGTACTTTGCACACAGGCTATAGGATATGCATAAAGACACATTACACAGGAAGCACAAAGACAGACTTCTTAGGTCTTAGGAATGCGGTCAAACTTACAGTGTGTGACTGACCAGGCCACTATATGTTTTATTAAAGAACATATACAAATAAGTTTTTAGTGGCCATTTGGCCTTTCACATGGACACTAACGGTAACAATCTCCCATTAAAGGCCAATATGGCCAAAGTAATCATGGGAGAAAAAATAAATAATGATAAAGAATACATGAGTGTAAGTATACAAACTATGCCTCCCACGTGATGGGCATGTTACATAGTGTACAAGTCACTGTGTAAGATCATGAACTCTTAATCTATTCCAAAATAACTACCAACTATCATTTTCTAGACTTATCCCAAAGATAAATCATGCAATCTAGTTATCTCATAATCATTCTTTATTAAGATGGGTGAATGGGTCGTTATATGTATGCACGATGTTTTTCTTTTTCTCTTAGTGTTGCATCCTACGTCAAAATAAATCATAGTAGTGATATTCACCATTCATCTTCAAACTATTGTAATGGGGGATAACATCTCCCATGCACCTTCTCTATCACACATCTCTATAAATAACCATTCTCATTCTCTATAGTGCCACAAAGCATTTGCATATCTCTCTCTATTTATCTATGAGTGTCTTTATTAAGACACACGTTCACACAAAAGTGATGGTACAAAAAAACTTTGAGCCTATTTGTTCTTGCCTTGCCTCATAACCTTTGTATCTATGTATGCTCAAATCTTAATGGACAGGTCATGTGTACTTCCTCATGTATGTAAGATCCCTTTCTTTCCATAAACATGGAAGAATCAAATTAGTAAATGCCGGTTTAACCTTAGTTTCAACCATTCTTGGTACTATTACTTCGACCTTCCACATATCAAAACCATCTGTGAACAATAATATTAGAGATTTATCAATGGTTATACTTCACATATTTATCGCCCTTGACAATATTGTACAACTCAATATAGCTTTATCTCTATGTAAAATGATACAATCCTACTATTCAGTTAAAAAAATGTTATATATATGAGAAAACCTTATGATGAGGTCTGATCATTATGATGATGGGATCTTTACCAAGTTCCAATGAGATGTGTCTAAGAAGAAATATCCATATAATTATGTGGTGATACTTTGGCACTCTTGAGGAAACAAAGAATCTAAATGAGAGCTTTCGTGATGTATTCAAGCTAAGATGGCTAGATATTACACCTCTTTAGCCAACTAGAATATATATGTAGTTTATGTAATAAAAGCAAATTAAATGTACCTAACATTGACCTATCTAAGGAGCATCTCATAAAATAAAATTTTTTAAGTGCTCATTAAGCTTATTCTTTAGATCTCAAATTCTTTCATAAAAACCTTTCTTATGTGTTTATAAGTTGCTTGACTATTGAACTTCCTTGTTTTCCATAATAAAATGTGAGTACCTTAGGTACCACTTCAAGTGTATTAGATTACTAAAATCATATGAATGACTCCCAAATAGAAAAAAATATTTATTCCATCCATTGAATTTTATTCGATAGGAACAAAAAAAATATGAGATCGTGAATTAGCTAAACAAGAGAACATGAGCAAGTGAGAATTACTATTGTATTACTATCCTTACTTTCTCATTGTAATAATATCTATACTTTTTCGTAGATATTAGTGAAAAATAATATTACGATATTGCCTCTAGTTACTCACTTATAAAAACCAATCATCACAATCATATTTTAGATAGAATAGAGATTCTCATCCAAAACAAATGGAATATAAGAGCACATAAAATTCAAAAAACTTTTGTGGAATAGGTGGTAAATAACTATATAAGAATAAAATAATTATTCTAGTGTATTCCAAAATAATAGTTAAGGAGCTATCTTGCTCATTTGTCTACTACTTAGCAAAACCTTTTGTTCTAGGGATATATTTGTTCTCCTTATCTATGATGATCCATGTGGCTTACATGACTATTCTAAAGAGAAGTAATAATTCCAAAATATCTTTGTCAACTGGATACCAATAACCACCTTACATATCATAACTTGCATAAGATGAAATCAATGCATTAATGTGTGCATGTAAAAGACAAAACATATTTCTAATCATTTATCTATTTTGTAGGTCACCAGTTCTAAATTATATTAAAAATTCTTATTCATTAATTATGAGGACGTGTATATCTTTATGTAGATTAAAATCCAACGCTAGGCCAAGAAAGCCAATGCAGTGACCATAAACATGGACTTTTTTCACTAGTGAAGCATATTATTATCTGAATTTCTAACAATACAACTATCCTTTGAGCATCTAGCTTTGAATCTAGTTCACAACTTGTTGGAGATCATATTCAACGGTGAGCTTGGTAGTTAAAAATTCTATTTGACCTAAAATAATGCTAGAGATAGCTTATCTTATCAATATTATGAAAATTACTAAAACACTATTCATCATTAGATATGATCTTTTTCTATGAAATGGATGCAAATGCTTACAATCAAATCATCAAAACGATTAGAAAAAATAACTTTCACCAAATATGATGCATTTTAGAGTATAATTTATAACATTTGATCCCATTTGCAATCACTCCATTTGGATTTTGGACCTTCAAATTATAAAGAAGACAAATGGACTTTTCATCCATGTGGAGTTATACCCAAAAAGAAACATAGTAATAAAAATTGAAACGGTTATTTAACCATACAAAGTGAAACATAAATGATTCTTGAGCCATTTTAGTCATCTAGGTTAGTGCTTCTCTTTCACCAAGAAATTAGTCAATTCTAAAATAGAGATAATGTGAAGTTTCATCTTCTTTGCCTACTACATTTGCATCCTAAGCAATATATCTTCAACTAGGCCATAAAGAAATTATTCGTATGATAGATCCATCAAACCAAATATACTTGGTATGAAGTTTTTTTATATTGAGAGAAACCAAAATAAGTCGAGGAAGAATAAGAATTAGCCAATAAGGATGATTTCTGAAAGGAAAATGGTTGATCCACAAGGTACCCATACGCATATCTAGAAAATCCGCACCAAGGATGATAGAAGACTACTTTAGACATATGTCGATAAATACTTATTCAAATCTTATTAAAATTAAATATGCGCTTGTAAACCATAGTCGCCAACATATATTTGATACTTAAACTAATTCAATGTGTGTATTAGAACCTATGCTATGGTTTGATACAAAATTGAAAAAAATTAGTTGAAATATTGAAATACATTTTTCTTCAAGTAGAGAACTTTAAGATATTCAAACACTCCACATAAACTCGAGGCCTCTATTATAGAGCTATTTTGATCTATGCAACGGCCTCTAAAATTCATGAAATTCTGTTTTGTGGTAGCACTTCCAATCGCATCTACCATAAAAGACTTAAAATAAAAATAAATTATGAGAATAGAGTTTCCGCTTTTTTTTTATCTCTGTTGATTGATGCTCACCTATAACCGAAAACATGTCAAATGATTACTTGAAGTTTCCTATGTACAGTAGAAAACTCATAGAAGACTCATTTATACGTTCTGATGAAGGTTGTAAGATGTCTTTTGAAAAAAACAACAAGGTGGACTCATAAATTTCACTTGAAAGAATACATAATTTCCCATTGATATGCCTAAGATTTTCATTGAAGAAAACATCTCTTTTTCATGTACACAACTATTTGAGTATTTTTTGCTATACATATCAGCATATCCTTTCATTTAATCATGCCAAAAATGGAAATAATGTCTCATTTATGTATGAAAATATACAAGAAGATGGAATGGTAACAATTTAAGGTGCCTATAATCTTCCTCTACCTCTTGAATTTGATGTTTCTCTTCCTCTTGGCATATCCAAAGTTTTTAGATTTCTAGAGCTTGATCCACCATGAGTAGAACCTCTTCCTCTATGTTGAAAGAATGTATGATCTCTTGAGTTCCACTTCCTAGTGCATTCAAGTCAACCTTCACTTCTTCCTTCATACAAAGTGTCACTTGCTCATCGAAATCATGCATAGTAACTCTTATCCAAAAGAAAATTTCTAGTCTCTTATATTGTGGTCCTAGACAATTCAACATAATAGATACTATGTCATCATTTTCCACCTTGTAATTTTTGGATGCTAAGTCATCAAGTATTTTTCTAATCTTGATTACGTTATCAATGATAGATCTATTCAGACATCATACACCATGTAATTTCTACTTGAAATGTATTCTCCTAGCCTTGTGGATGTACCATAGGTTTTGTGAATAATATCCCAAACTTCTTTTGGTGTACTTGCTTTCATGATGTGTGAGATAAGGCTCTCAGAATAGCATACGGATAACCAATGGAGAATTTTTCTAGACTTTATTGTCCACGTCATCTATTTACTAGTCCCCAAAGTCCTTTAACCATTACCAAATTCTTTATCTTATAAGACCATATATGGAAATTATCCTTGTTAAGATTGTCCCTCACTATTTTTTGCAATAATATCACCCATTCTTGCGACTTGAGAACTTCTCTATACTATGAATTTTATGGTGAGACCTAGAAGACATTCAGTAGCATTGTGATTTCTTTTCTTTATATTAGCACCAATAAACTCAAGTTTTGCAAATAATCTCAATAGCTCGTCTTCTTCTTTCTCCCTACATCTTGTATGCACTAGTATGTTCACTTATGACATCTATTAAAACATTTTCGGTAGTCTCCTTTGTCCAATGTTCTTGTATGCACTAGTATGTTCACTTATGACATCTATTAAAACATTTTCGGTAGTCTCCTTTGTCCAATGTGAACATGAGCCAAATAAGGCATAACAAATCCTCTCTGAAACCCAAATTCTGGGTGAAAGCGAAAAAAACAGCATGTAATGTATGCAAAATCTTTTTGACGAAAGACCAAAATTCCATAGAATGCAAGTCAATCAATTTATAGATGGTTCCATATCCATCTGAGAAGTATCGGATCACAGAGGAAGCGGATGAGCAGGTCAACGTGCAAGCATCTTTAGGG
The DNA here is from genome assembly GCA_020310875.1 of Ceratopteris richardii. NCBI lineage: Eukaryota > Viridiplantae > Streptophyta > Polypodiopsida > Polypodiales > Pteridaceae > Ceratopteris > Ceratopteris richardii. Next base: position 53,726,056 of record CM035433.1, on the reverse strand, counting down.
ACCGCCTCTTACTTCTCAAGTCATCTTTGTTCTTTTTTTTTTGTCAGTCAATTTCCTATTTCTTTCAATAAAAAACGAGAGACTCAGCTATCTCCCCCTTTACATTAATCATCTGCAGTTCGTTGTTGAAAAGTTCAAGGGACATGCTCTCTGATTGCTAATGGCGAAGTCCTTCTTCAGAATTGTGTGAAGGTTTCCTCCGGGTTCAAGTACCATCTAGCAGTGGGTGCAAGACATGAAAGACCCGTAGAGTTGGACTATGAATGGACTGTACAGCACAGTGCTCATAATCTGCCGGTCATGTTCGAATAATGGTTTCCATTTCTCTGTGTCAATAACCTTAATGGCGAATTTTGTTTACCTCAATGAATGCTTGTGGACACATTTTGTATACCTCAGAGAATCTTCGACGGCCGATCTTCTCAAGAATGCTGAAATCTGCGGACTGCGAATACTATGGAGGTTCTAACAGCTCTGTGCCCCAAACGGCGGTGGTGATTAACCGTTCTTCTGAGCTTGACATGCGCGCCCATTCAAAGCTCTGATACCACTTGTCAACATGCGTGCAAGCTCTCAGCTATGGCCACATCTGGCTCGTCTACACAGACACAGAGACAAAGGGGGATTAGTCACCTAAGGTCGATCTAGAATATAATCCAAATATTATTGAAAAAGGTTACGCAGATCACACGCTATCTTGCTCATGGTCCCTATTAAAAGATTCAATGGAGTGGTAGCTTTTCTCAACTATCTGATAACTCGACTGTGAGACTTGTCCTAACCGTCTTTCTCCTTGCAAAGGTCAAAGACGCCTGATGGCCACATTTCACAAACGATCTGTAGGCCCAGCTACTGGAGTCCCTGGAAATGCCCATGCGAATGATTCTACGACCGTAGACATACTGCCGTAAATCATGTCGACGTCCCATGACAATGGTACAAAACAAGCATTGGATGTCATGTTTGTATGGTAACTTATTTTTCCACGTATTGTTGTGCCATCCAAAACATCTCTGAAACTCGACAAGCTATAGACGTCTCAAGTTACGAGGCTTATGTGACGTACAACACTAGTCATGCTTTCATTCATTGTAAATAGCAACCGGATTCGCCATGGCACTTAGATGATATTTCTACCACTTTTAACTGACGGTCCAGACTCCAGAGACTGCTTTCTCTGACTACAGATCTGCTTCTCTGAAGAAGGCGTGTTTCAGAGATTCTATTTGGAGTTTTCTGCATGTTAGCAAGGAAGCACGTCCTATAATCATGTTGTGCAGGCTGGCCGACATGACTAAATGAGAAAATAGTTTTTCTTTTTTTTTTTTTTTTTTTTTAAATGGAGGTTCGGCCAGGCCTACTCCCCTGGGCTTTAACTTTGAAATTGCAACTGTACAAGGAAGCGCATAGTACCCATGGGACCCCCCTTATCCCACAAGAACAGGGGTTTACAAGTCTGGGTTAAACGGCAATCGGCGGTCAACACTACCGCAGGGATAGACAAACGGTGGCACTCAGCCACAATACAACATCATTCCAGATTATATGTCCCTTACATGATGCTGTCAGGGATTGAACCCTCCCCCCCGCCTCATCCCTCCCCCCCGCCTCAAGAGAGGAGAGGCCCAACCACTAGGCCAGCCAACTGGGACTAAATGAAAAAATAGTTTCTCTCTCTTCATCTACCATGTTAAAACTTCTCGAACTCCAGGACCTCGTCACCATGATCAAATGAATACGGCTCTGCGCCTATTAGATTTCTTCCAAACGAATAACTGCTCCTTGTTACACGACGTTTCGTTGTACTGTACTGTGTCGAGTTCAAGCTCTTTCAATCGCCGTAGTGCAATATGCACTCACTTCTATGTTGTCTCGTACCACATGGCTTCGTCGATTACTGTTCTACAACTTGCTGATGGTCTGCTACTTTTTATTCTTCACTACTTCAGCGTAGTCCATTCGATTTATCTGTATATCGAAGTATACATAGATGTAAGCCCAAGCAATCTACCTTCTATATTTTGGTATTCGTGCGGTCAAACTGCTTAACAGCCTACGCTGTGCTGGGTACGCTAGCAATCGACGAGATAAACACGAATACGGTCGAAGAACTACTCCTTTAAACAACGTGTGAATCGGTGTGATCCACATTCCTTCTACTCTTTTCTATTATGCTCTTGTACTCTCAGTCCGGAGTCTACTTGACCATCGAATCATCACGAAAGGTATCTTACCCCAAGGCTGGCCAGTGGCTGGTGAAATTTCATGATCATCTCTCACTCCGTAGTCTTCTTGACCGTCTAATCATCTCCTGGAAGGTCGATAGGCATGTGTCGAAATACTTTTATGTACAGGCTATGTCTGAAACGTGGGCTTTTTTGTTTTCTAGGAAATGGGCATTGGGAAATAGAGGCTTTGAAACATCTGCCTTAATTGCTTCTGCTCCAGTGTGCATCTAGTGTAGTTTCTGAATCCTTACGCTTAGTATTCCATGATAATTTTATGAGATTGCAAAACTTTTCTTTGACATTACAAGGAATAAGGAGGCTAATCATGCCTCTTATTCTAAACAAACCGAGTAGCATCGCTTATCCGATGCTATTTCTACCAAACAATGCTAAAGAAAAAAAAAAGCTTCATTCATGTAAGCAATGGTGACTGTCACTAATGCAATTGTGTTTATGAGCATCGCTAACAATGTTCCACATTAGTGAGGCTCTTAACGACGTTGGAAAACTCTGTGCGATACAAAAGTATCACATAAACAATGTCCTACGAATTAAAACAACAATCAAAATTTTTGGCACATTTGTGTTGGCATCTCACGAGAAAGATCGAGAGAGAGAGAGAGAAGTAAAGAGCGAGACAACACACACAAGAGCAGAACACATAAACACACATATTGAGGTATGTACACATATGCATACACATGCATGCACACACGTACACATGCACACACATATATCCATACACATAGACACACACACACATATACATATGCACACACATACGCTCACATTCATACATACACACACATAAGAGACACACACATACAAATATACACAAACACATACACTGATACACACAAATACATACACATGCATACATACACATACATGCATGTACATACATATATTCATACACACATACACACACATACATAGAGACACACAGATAGAAACACAGACACATGCATATACACAAACGTACACTCACACACATCCATACAAACACATGCATACACATAGGTACACATATACACACATACACTCACATAGACACATACATATCCACATACATACACATGCATACACATACACACCCATATATACATACACGCACATAGACAGCCATACATACACTCACATGCATACATACACACATATGCATACACATGCATATGCATACATACATACACACATGCATATGCAGACATACATACACACATGCATACACACACATATATACATACACACACATATGTAGACACACACATACACATATACACACATATAAACTCACATGCACATATAAATACACATGCATAGACACACATACACATACACATATGCACACATATATATACACACACAGACACACACATACACATACAAACACATATACATACACACACATAGACACATACACACACATATATATACACACATAGAAATACACACATTCACATATGCTCACACACACATATACACTCATATGCATACAAAAATCATGTATACACATGCATATGCATATGTACGTACACACAAGCATACACACATATACATATGCACACATATGCATACAGACACATACACATATACACATGCATACAGTCACATACACACATATACATGCACATGCACACACACATGCACATACACACACATACACATACAAACACATATACATACACACACATATACACACATGAACATACACATAGATACACACACATGATACAGATACACACATAGACACCCACACATACACATATACACACAAATACATATAGTCACATGCATACATACACACACACACGCATAAACACACATAAAGTCACATACACACATATATATACACATGCATACACACAAATACACATACAGACACATATTCATACATATATACAGACATGCACATACAAACACATATACATACACACATAGAAGCCAATATACATGCATACACATACACACATATACATACACAGATAGACGCATACATATACACTCACTTGCATACAAAGTGCATGTATACACATGCATTGGCACACAAACATATATACACACATGCATACACACATATACACATACACAAACACATACACATATACATACAATCACATACACATATACATACACATGCATACACATACATACACATACACACACATACACATACACACACATACACATACACACACATATACATACACAAACATACACATACACACACATAGATGCACACATATACATATACACACACATGTACATGCACACACATACACACACACACGTCACATATACACAAGTATATGCATACATACATACACACACACACACATACACACACATACACATGCATACACATACAGACACATATACATACCCACACATACACACACATACACATACACGCATACACACATATACATACACACACATACACCATCTTACATACACTCACATGTATACAAATACACACATACAAGCATGCACACACATGCATATGCATATATACATACACACATGCATACACACACATACACATACTTACACATATGCATACACACACATACACATTCATCCACACACATACATACATAGACAAATACATACAGACACACATATACATACACACATACACACTTATAAACACACACACATATACATACACACACATAGACACATACATACACACATACACATACACAAACATAGAAACACTTATACAAATATACACTCACATGCATACATACACGCACATGCATGCACATGCATATGCATAGATATATGCATATACATACACATGCATATGTATAGATACATACACACATACACACACATATGCATACACACACACACATAAAGTCACAAACACACATATACATACACATGCATACACACACATAGAAAAACCCACACATATATACACACACATACACACACATATACATACAGACACATACACATATACACACACACATACAATCACGTGCATGTATACACACACATGCATACTCACATATACACATACACACACATATGCAAACACATGCATACATACATACATACATACACATGCATATGCATGTATACATACACACATAAACACTTACACACACATATGCATACACATGCTTACATACACACATATACATACACATGCATACACACATACACATACACACTCATGAACATACATGCATACGCCCACATACACATACACACATGCATATATATACACAAACACATACATATACATGCACATGCATGCACATGCATGCATACACATACACATAGCTATACACACACATATACATGCACACATAGAGACACATACAAGCACACATAGAGACACACACATACACACACTTATGCACACACATGTGTATGCATACATACATACAAACATACATAGACACCTGCATACACATATAATAAGAAGTACACTCACACATATACATAAACACGCATAAACACAACACACATACACATATAAATACAAACACATACACACACACATGTACACATATACACATGCAAACGCATAAATGTATCTACACACACATAGATACACATATACACACACATACACTCACATGCTACATACACATACATGCTTACACATACATATGCATACATACATATGCATACATACATACACACATGCATACACACGCATACACTCAGATAGAGATATATATACATACACATGCATACACAAAAATACGTACACACATACACATATACACACATACACACATAATGTTGCCCTTCGGATCTCGCAGACGCACGACTGCAAAGGATGGCACAGAAACAAAATCACACAAAAGTACTCAAAGAATAGAAAGAGAGAAGAGACGATACCAAATTGGGTACTATCTCTTCTATCAGACCATATGAATTTATAGGTAATTCATATTACGTGGTGAATAGAAGATACATGAGGGCCACGCTTTAAATAACGTGCTTTTGCTTTATTTACAAAAATAACTAAAAATACTATCTTCTAGAAATAACTATCTTCTAAAAGTATTTCTTCTAAATCTCTCCAACATTTGAATAAGTCCATGTGCATTCACACCCTCATGGATCTTCACCTGCTAAATCAAAAAACAAAACACATTAAAACCCTCAAGGCATTAAAATCCATTTAACATTCTAATATTCCATAAAGTATAACATTGCCTCCCAGTTGACAAGCAACTGACCTTAGTTGATAAGAATAAAATAGACATGGATGGCCAATCACATGTCCCATCACTAAACAATCATAAGCATGTTCCATGTAAAAACACATGCATGGAATTGTAAACCTAGAATTTAATGTGAATGTGAATGATAAGCAAGGTTTAAGTCTATTTTGGAACCTTAATTTTGAAATAATGAAACCTGAAAGTGATTACAAAAAGTGAATACCTCGATGTGATAAAATAACTTTTGAAAAAACATGAATGATCAGTAGCAGTCGATTTACTAACCATGAATAATAAATTAAAATCCTTTGCTCAATGGAACGGGAAATGATGCGATTTTGAAAATCGGAAACATTATGACAAGCGATTTCCATGATATTCGTGCCGATAGGCACAATATATCTACAAAGAGACCGGAAGGGGATTACACACCCTAACAAATGTATATTTTTCGCCTTGCTAACCTGCAAGAAAATACTTAGCTATTCCTTCAAAGAAGAATACATGCATCCTACACCATGAATCCACGTCTAGAGTATGCATATAGCCTAACTACTATGCAAAACTTGCATGTCCTATATGCAATATGATGCAAAAAGAGAACAACCATACATATAAATTGATAAGCTAGATACTTATCTGGAGGTTCAAAGATCACTTGGAAGTGTGTGCAGGTGCTTAAGATGGTGCACACATTGTTGGAATAGCATGCCGACACTCTTCCGAGAGTCGACGCTTCAAAACTATGGTCGAAAAAGTCATTAAAGCTAGAATAGCTAACTCAAGACTCCAAAAGAATGAGAAACTAAAGCCAAAGTATGACTTCTAACCATTCTATGGAAAGAGGTCTAAGAGAGCTTGCCATAGTAACAAAAATATCAAAATTTCGACATTGCATGCTCTAAATATGAGCAAAAGACTGGATATAAGTAGGTGACCTAATTGTACCCTAAAAGAAAGGATTAACTTTAAAAAGCACATAATTCGATTTCTCTCTCTTTGTAGCTTAGACCAGCACGCTCGTCACTTTTTACCCATCTATAGAGGAGAAATACGTTCAGCTCAGTGTTGTATTTTGACGATCTACCATGCCCTTCAATTTTGAAGGTTATCCAAAGTTTATACCTGTATTTCATATTTTTAATGTAATTTTTGAAGATCTAAAAAAATTTTGTGACCTTTTTTTACGGTCCAAAATGGCCATAACTAGCAATACGGCCCTCAAAAATCAGCACGAGTTAAACTAACTGCCTTCTTGTACGGCTGAGCAATGAATCAATAAGAAAAAGCATTATATCAACATGATGATGGTGCGAAAATCGTGTTATGCTTCCTTGAATTGTTGAGAGAACTTTACACGCATATAAAGTATGGTTGGTATCTGATCGCACATGATTGATCCAAGGAGGGCACCTATAAGTCCAACCACGTGATAACGCAGACCTGTCATGTCACCCTGTAGCGACACCAAGATCGAATTTTGTGTGTGCATAATTGAAGAATATCTACGAGAAATAGGAAAAGTGTGCCACTGTCCACATCTGTTCACACGTGACGCCACTATAGAGCTTGGGCAGATTCGAGATTGGAGGGCATGTCCTATCACGGGGCCATCCAATATCCCACATTTGCTGTTAACTAGGCATAACCTATATATGGAACTATATATGTGATGCCTTCGGTGCCTTGTCCTCTGTGCAAGCACGTGAA
>CM035433.1:53625428-53712928 GCA_020310875.1 Ceratopteris richardii | reverse complement strand
CTAGAGTGAGAGAATAGGCTGAATTCATGTGAGATATACTCACCCCCATTATCTAAACGTAAAGCCTTAAGCGTAGTTCCATTTTCAGTCTCAACTGAAACAAGACATTTTCTAAAAGTAGGGAATACCTCATCCTTCGATTTGATAGGAATTACCCAAACTTTTCTAGTAGCATCATCTATGAAAGTGACAAAGTAAAGAGAGCCACCTAAGGACCTAGTGGGCATAGGACCACACATCTCTATGAATGAGATCTAAAGGCTGAATTGAAGAGTCAATGTCCATTCTATCCACATTTCTAGTTTGCTTTCCATATTGACAATGCTCACAAAATGAGAAATCAAAGAAAGATAACACAGGTAAGTAGCCAAAATGAGAAAGATTTTCCATTCCATTACGAGATATATGGCCCAAACGACCATGCCAAATACAAGCCATAGGCTATTCAGTAACAGCTAACATGTGTTCTTTCTGTGATACAAATAAAGGATAAAGTGAGCCAACTTTTCTTCCTTTTGCAATAACCATATTGCCCTTTGATATGCAAAAGGAGTGAGCATAGAAGACCACCTTGTAACCAAGGTCATCAAGTTGACCAACTGACATCAAACTGTGTGATAATTGAGGTACATGGCATACATTATGCATAGTAAATTTTCAACCATCAATGAACTGCACAACCACATCTCCAATCCCCACAACATCATACTGGTAAGAGTCACCAAGTCTCACGGTACGAAGAGACTTTGCTGCATGATTAGAGAACCATTCTCTGTGTGGTTTCACATGGAAAGAAGCACCAGAATCTAGTAGCCATGTGTGGGAAAGAGAATCGGCCATAAGCGCCTCAGTTGGCACAATACTATCAAGTGGCAACACATCAACATCATCAGAAATAGCATTAATTTCTTCAATCTTCACAAAGACGTGTGAAGAGAACTATGTGCAACAGTACTCCAAAATGGCTCCAAAAACACCTAAAAATGCTTCAAAAATATGCTTTGAAAGCAAATAATGAAGCTTTGAGGGACCAAAACATGTTCAAGGTAATGTGAACCTTAGTCTTTCCCCTTCTTCATACACCACAAGTGTGTAGCATAGTGGCAAGAGATTGCCATGTTTAAGCGAGCTCTAGGGGGAACAATACTTGGATAGGTGACCTCCCGCAAAGTACCGGGAACCTCTATCTTCCTCGATCATTGAGGTCCTCCCTTGCGTGCAGTCAACAGTGCCAATGGTGACTTCGGTGACTCGGATGACAAGGTATGCCGAGGTCTATGCCTTGGTCACCACCTTAGTTGTAAGCCTTGGAGAAAACCTTGCTTAGCTCGCACAAATGGAACAAAGCTTTTTGTGTCAAACTGCTCTGATGCCACAAAAGTAATTCAATGGAAATGCACCACAGTGTGCTCTCCATCTTGAGAGCTCCATGACGATATGCTTGAAGTAGAAAACGGAGCTCCTAAGGCCGCACACAGTACTCTGCACGGAGGTTGCATAATATGCAGAAAAACACAGTACACAGGGAGTACGAAGACAGACTTCGTAGGTCTTACAAATGCGGTTAAACTTAGAGTCTATGACTGACTAGGCCACTATATGTTTTATTAAAGAACATATACAAAGAAGTGGCTGGTGCCCATTTGGCCTTTCACATGGACACTATCGGTAACACATACATACACACACACACACACACACACACACATACACACATATATATATATATATATATATATATATATATATATATATATATATATATATATATATATATATATATGTGTGTGTGTGTGTGTGTGTGTGTGTGTGTGTGTGTATGTGTGTGTATGTATGTATGTGTGTGTGTGTATCTTGGTTCAAGAATATCATTCAGAGAAGGAACAATATCATGCAGAGAAGAAACATTACGTCATATCCTCTTCTTATATTTGTATATGTTGATGTCTATAACCTCCTCTTCAAGTTTAGACACCACCTACTAGAGAGATGACTCTCCTCCCAACCTTATGAATCTCCGTATATAGCCACTTATATCAACAAGGAGCATAATACATATATAGATACATACACATCATGCACATAGATATACATATATATAAAATGTTTGAATTGGGGTGGACCTAAATATCAAAAATTAAAGGGTTATAGGATCTTCCAAAAAATAAGCCTTAGCATTCACACCTTAAGACTCAAACTTAGATGAATGAGAAGTAGAGAGAGAATACACAACTTGTCAAAATATATAGTAAGCTAAAATGCTTACCTACAGTAACTGATTGAAACATTTGAAGAAGAGGTAAGAAGTGAGAGAGATAAATCAAATATGCAGGTAAATGTCGATGAAGATCACATGCAAGCAAGCATATCTAGAGTTGGATCATCAAGAAGAAAGAAAAATGCATCTAGGTTTGATGAAGAAGTGTATTTAGATACACACCAAGAATATGAACCAAGAAGTTCAAGCTGATTAAGGAAACAACCAATAAGGTATTCTTATGATACTTCTTATATTACTCAAAAAAGCTATGCTTATATGGTCAAAGAAGATGTAGAAACGCATAACTATGATGGAGCAAAAATTCAAGAAACAATGGGAAGAAGCAATAAACAAAGAATTCAATGCACTTGAGGAGAAGAAGACATGGGAATTGTTCCAAAACCAAGTGATAAGAAAGTGATTGGAAATAAATGGTTTTATAAAGTGAAGAAGCTTGCAGATGGAAGAATAGCCAAACATAAAGCTAGATTGGTGGTGTAAGGCTATGCCCAAATGCATGCCACAAATTATGATGAGACATTCAATCTTGTGGTAAAGATGTCAACCATAAGGACAATCATTGCTACTGCAGCATCAAAAGGATGGACCTTGGTTCAATTGGATATAAATAATGAATTTTTGAATGGATACATATCGCATGAAGTATACATGGAGCAACCTCAAGGGTTTGCAAATTCTAGGTATCCAAATTATGTTTGCAGGTTAAGAAGAGCACTCTATGGGTTAAAGCAAGCTCCAAGAGCTTGGAATTATAGGCTTGTGAAGTATCTCAATGATCTTGGATATCAAAGCTCAAAGGCATATGCAAGTTTACTTATCAAAAGAACAGATGAAGGTATAATCTACATTTGTATTTATGTAGATGATGAAGGTATATTCTACATTCGTATTTATGTAGATGACATTATAATGACAGGTATTTCAAATGAAGCAATCAAGGAGGTAAAGAGATTACTTGGGAAGGAGTTCAAAAAAAGTGATCTATCATACTTTCTTGGAATGGAAATCACTTCCAAGAGACTCTGTTGCATATTTAGAGAACCATTCTCTATCTGATGTCACATGGAAAGAAGCACCAAAATCTAACAGCGTGGGAAAGAGAATCATCCATAAGAGCCTTAGTTGGCACAATACTATCAAGTGTCAACACATCAACATCATCAAAAATAGCATTAATTACTTCAATCTTCAAAGTTGAAGTAGATGGTGCATGTAACTGTTTAACATGCCCATCAATATTCTATCCTTTACCTTTAGCATTCTTTAATGCATAACAATCTTTCTTCATATGTCCTTTCTTATGACAATAATGGCATTTGATATCCCTCTTCCTTGAGTTACTTCTACTCTTATTCCAACAACCATTCTTTTCCTTGTTCTTGCTCTTGCCACATTGCTGATTCTTTCCTTGGTAAGAATCACGTACATTATATGCATCTCCACTCTGAGTGCCAACCATATATTTCTACCAATCTCCTCACTCAAGAGTGCTCTATATATGTCATCGATGGCAGAGTGCATAACAATAGTATTGCTTTCATTTCATTATCCATATCCATTTCTTGAGCCTGTAATTGGGAGAATATAGCACCAAACTCATTTAGATGAGCACCAAAACTATTTGTGTCCTTCATGCAAAGGTCATATAATTTTCTCATCATATACACTTTATTTGATGCCGTGTCTTTTTCATATGTATTGCATAACTTCTTCCAAAGATCCTTTGCACTTTCATAGTCTAATATTGTAAAGTAAATGTTATCTGCTAGGTGCAAGCGAATGGTAGACCTGGCTATTTCATTCATCTCATCCCAATCATCTTCATCCATGCGAGCAGGGTTCTTTGAAATCCCATTTACTGGCTTCCATTGCCTCCTTTGAATCAACACATCTTTAATCTGATTCTTCCATAGAGAAAATTTTGTGCTATCAAATTTCAAAATGGTCTTGCCGTGCAATTTATAGTTCGTCCTCGGAACAATGGCACTAGACCGTGATCCACCTGATGGGCATGAGACCTCTAATGCCATGATGGTAGAGACCTTAATAGAATGATAATGGAGCTAGAAGAGTCCAAACACGAATGAATAAGTGTATCAAGGAGTAAATCGACCACTGTATAGTTGACTAGACTCAAAATTTGGAATTCTAGAGTATCCTCTGTAAAATGACCATATGACTAGTGTCAAAATATCATAAAACTACAAATACTAACATGTTTACCTGCATAGTGAATTACACACTCCACTTCATACAATTAGTTACCCAATAGAAGCCAACTAGGCTTATCGAGCACCTATGAACAACTATCATATATCTGCTATGGCGAGTTTGGGTAAGTCTTCCACCTGCATCACCGAAGAAACCCCAACATTTGGGTGTCTCCAAGTTAAGAAAACCTCTGTTGCTTGTGAAGTTTTGCGACTCCTGATGCATGGATGTAAAAAATCAAAGATTGAGTTTAGAATATATGACCTTGCTAGAGCATCCTTTGATCTCCATGTGGTTAACCTTTGTAGTTCTTCTTGAGTTGGTTTTCCTTTGCTTCTAAGGATTGGCATCATCTCATCTCTAGATATGTAACCATAGAGGTTTCTCCCCGGAAGATAGGCTTCCGTTATGAGTGACCAAGCCAAATAGTTACCTCAATCCAATTTGTGTATAGATGAAGGAAATCCATCTCCCATGTTGATTTTTTATTGCTATGATATCAATGTAAGGAGATGGATAGGTAGGTTCCAGAGATGAGCTCGTGTTGCACAAAACGTGCTCTACACCTTGCAAGTAAACTCCAAGGATGCTTAATAGACTCCTTTAGGTTCACAATAATGCATTTGGAATCACTAAGTGTCATGGAGCGTCATTCCCAAAATTTTGCATCAAAACAGATAACTTGCATGTACTAGAAATGTGAAGAAACCTTTTATTTTGGGAATAAAAGTGCTTAGTAATTTTCTTAGAGCTCACAACTTGGTATGAATTGACTAGAGATATTTTGCACACATATAATTGGAGTTGTAGCTAACTAAATCAAATTATTTCATCGATTAAGATACACCATATACTCAAAAATGATTTTAACAGGTCAAGGGGTCATCCTAACATTTCAAGATCAAGGTGTGCAGATAGAGTCACCTTCTATGATTCATATCTTGAGATCCTCTAAACATATAAGATGAAAATTGATATGCAAGTAGCTGACACATTATTACAAATAACCAGAGTTAAAGTACAGCAAATGATGATGTACATGTAGAGAAATCCATTCCACAAAGTCGATGAAATGATGAAGATGTTGCAGATGTTGGTGCAAAATGATCAAGGCAACACATTTGGCTTAGAAGACAATGTGTGCAACTATCACATGATGGATCATGTGAATCTTAGCTTGTAACACTTGATCAATTATCATTTGTAAGAGATTAAATCCATGAAGAATCTTGTAAAAGATTGAGTTAGGAAGAATACTAGTTATGAGGTTCAAAAGAGAGAATCACTCCTAAATTATTGGAGTCACTTTTTAGATGGAGACAAGTTTGAATTCAAATTCAAAACTTGGAAGAACTTCTTATAAAAGGCTTTTGTAAATCTCGCGACCTGAGTGCCTCATTCTCAGCTTAATTCTTGATCTTTTGTAGAAGCTAAGTAGCTTACACCATAGCTCACTCAATCCATCATCATTGAGCATCATTATTATGCTAATGATCTTGTACAATCATGTTATATAATACATATAGCTCATTGATCATCTCTGTTTACTTCTGTGCTATGACTAATCAGAACAGTAAACTTTCTTCCATCATATCTCGGTGAATTTGCAACAATTTTGCATGATCTATAGCTTTTTGGAACCATTCTTGAAGACTACTTTGTGTTGTCAAAATCGCAAAGCATTTGGTTCAGCCGGTCTAGGATAAATCATCATCGAAATGCTCATTGATCATTTATTGGTCACTACCTAAAAAGTCAGGGGTAAGCCTTGGATTGCTAAACTTATTTCTGAGAGCATAGTTTATCATTTTAGATGATTCCACTTGCAATCATTAGCTATCTACGTTAATTGAATTCCCTCCAAAGGAATTTTATTAATTGTTACTGTACTCTCAGCTTTGAGCAAAAGAACCAGCAAGTGTATGGACAAAAATAGCAAGTTTTGTGAGACTAGCTAAACTTGGAGTAGTCTGTTTTGATTCAATTGTTTCAAGCATCAATTCAAAGTACATAGGTACTTTCCTGGTGTCATTTGTAAGCTAAAAGGGGCTACTATATAATGCTAAAGTTTATTAGGGTAGGTACAATGCAAGTTTTAGCAGTACCACCTCACTTTCTTGAGGTATCCATCCATGTCTTCCAATAGTGGTATTAAGGCAAGTTGAGGTAAAATCGGAGATGGTTTTCCTTTATTCCTTGATAAATTGGATAGGAATAATTATCCAACATGGTCCTTGAGGATGAAGACCTATCTACAAGGAAGGAGTCTCTATGGATACATATCAGGAGATGAGGAAATGCCCATATTGAGAAGCAAAGGTCAACCTACAAGAGAGGAGCTAGAAAGACTCACCTCATGGTGTGCCAAAGATGCTCTAGCTAGGTCAAATCTACTTAACTCTATTTCTCACTTCCTTCCTCCTCACATTAGGAATTGCAAAACTTACCAAGAGACTTGGGATACACTATCTTCATATTTTTCTTCCAATACAAGAGCTAGAAAAAATCAATTGTGGATTGAGTTTACTACTCAAAGGAAGCAACCTAAGCAGAAATGTTTCAGAGGGTGTGACCAAGGTAAAAGATGTGGTTGATCAATTGGCAAGCATAGGAGATGAGATTGAAGAAGAGCAAATAATGAGACAGATAATCAATGGCATCAAGGGAGATGATAAGTGGGAATCTTTCACAAGTGCAATGGATGTTTACATGGATATGCAAATCGATGATCTTACCACTCTCATGGGACAACTGTTTACCCATGAAGCCAAACCCAACAAAAATGGTGAACCATCAAGAGGTAACAATTCTTTTGCCCTATATACAGATAAAGGAAAGACTAAGGATAAAGGAAAGAGTAAGAAAGTTGAAGATGAAGGTACTACTTCTCAAGCTAATTATGCACGGAAAGGTAGGAAATCAAGAGGAAGGGGCAGAGGAGGTAAGCAAGGTAGGGGGAGACCTTTCAACTCTTCCCCATGTAATATATGTGGACTATCTAATCACACAATAGATACGTGCTATGGGAACTTCAAGAACCAGAGAGGAAGAGGATTCCAAAGAGGTGGCTACTCACAATCAAGAGGAAAATTCAAAAATAATCAAGGTTACAACCATGGCTACAACAACAATTACAACTATAATTATTAAGAAGGATACAAATCAAGAAAATACTTCAACTATATAGAGGATCAAGAGGATTCTCTTCTCATTATGACCATGACTTCAAAACAAGGTATGAATGATGAGCACCTCTTCTATATTGTCTCAGGTTGTTCAAACCATGTAGCAGGCAATGTAGCTCTTCTTTCTGATCTTGAAGAACCCAAGGGAAAGCACCAAGTGCAGACAAATGATGATAGCAAGCATTTAGTTGTCAAGGTAGGAAATGTCAAAACCTCTGATGGGAGTAGAAATCTGTTGAGCAAAGTTCTCTATGTACCTACTATCACAAAGAATTTGATGAGTGTTGGACAGATAGTGGAAAAGGGTTTGTAGGTTAGGTTCAATAAATTTGGAGCTTTTGTGGAGGACCCCCAACATGGATTCAAAAGAATTGCAAAGGGAGAGAACACTGGTAGATTGTTTACATTTGAGCTTGAGGACACTAGAAACATTGCACTTTATAATTATAAGGATCAAACTTTGTCTGAGTTAGAGATATGGCACAAAGGATTAGGGCACATTGGTGAGAGAACATTGAAGCAGATATGTAGAGATCAATGTGTACTTGGGATACCTAATGTATCAAAGCAACACATGATCTATAAATGTGGTGCATGTGAGTTTGGTAAATCCCACAGGTTACCCTTTACAAAGAAAGGTTATATGCATGAGGATTATTTGGAACTTGTCCACACAGATGTGTGGGGACCAAGCAAGGACCATTCAATTTTAGGTTCAAGGTACTATGTGTCATTTTTTGATGATTTGAGTAGGTGGACTATCTTGTATTTCATGAAACATAAGGATTAAGTGTTCAGTTGTTTCAAGAAGTATCTTGCACTTGTGGAAAATCAAATAGGAAGGAGCTTAAAGAGGATAAGGTCAGATGGAGAAGGTGAGTACTTCTCCAATGAATTTGATGCATTTTTGCAGGAGAGAGGTATCAAAAGGGAGATTACTACTAGATATATTCCTGAGCAAAATGGAGAAGCAGAGAGGATAAATAGATTGATTGTGGAAGCATCTAGATCTATGCTTAATGAAAAAAGGTTTCCAAATTACTTATGGGCAGAGAGTGTTTCTACTGCCACTTATCTTATTAGCCTCTAAGTCCCTTGATGGGATGATCCCCTATGAGGCATGGCATGGTAGGAGACCATCACTTGAACATTGCAGAATATTTGGTTGTTTGCCTATGTGCATGTTCCATCTCAAATCAGAGGTAAGTTAGACCCTAAGGTAGAGATATTCATCTTCATAGGGTATGATATAGATAAAAAAGGATACGGGTTTTATAATCCATACAAAAATGGATTTATGGTCAGTAGAGATGTTGTGTTTGATGAGAATGATTCTTGGTTTAAAATTGAATGCACAAAGGTCAAATTGTCATATGACTTGGAAGAAGAATTTCCAAGCCTCACCAAGGAGGAGCCAAGCACAATTGAAGACATCAAATCAGATGATGAGGACACCATCAACTTGGAAGATTTTAACGCATGGAAATCAAAAGGCAAGGTCAAGATGAAGAGGTTGGAGGACATACTTGAGTCATGCAATCAAGCCTTAAGGAGATCACAAAGAGAGAGTAAGAAGCCAATCAGATATGGGTATGATACTTCACTAGTTACTAAGCATTCCATTTATCTTGCTAAGGATTTATCACTTGAAGAACCTTCTTCATATGAAGAAGCCAGTATCAAAGCAGAATGGAAGGAGACTATGGATGAAGAAATACAATCACTCCAAGAGAATGACACTTGGGAGCTAGAACCCAAGAAAGCATCAATGAAGGTAATTGGTTCTAGGTGGATTTACAAAATCAAAAGGAACTCAAATGGATCCATAAACGGGTATAAAGCTAGGCTTATGGCTAAGGGTTTTGCACAAACCCAAGGAATAGATTATGAAGAAACTTTTTCACCTTTGGCTAAGATGCCAACCATCAGAGTGTTGGTAAGTGTAGCTACATCTAGAAATTGGAAACTGTATCAATTAGATGTGAAAAATACTTTTCTCAATGGGTGGATTTCAGAGGAGGTTTACATGGCTCAACCTCCTTGCTATGAAGATCCCAAAAAGGTAAATCATGCATGTAAATTGAAGAAAGCTCTCTATGGTCTAAAGCAGGCACCTAGGGCATGGAGCCATAGGTTAACAACCTATCTTCAAGACCAAGGATTCATGATGAGCAAGGCAGATTCTTCTCTGTTTGTCAAAAGGAATAATTCAGAAGTGATATATTTATGTGTATATGTGGATGACATTATTCTTACAGGTAGTGATTCCAATGGCATCAAAAAAATCAAAAACCAGATGATGTAGGAGTTTAAGATCAGTGAACTAGGGTTTTTCAAATATTTTCTTGGGCTTCAGTTGGTATACACCAACTCTGGAATCTACATCACTCAAAGGAAATATGTGCAGGATATGTTGAAGAAGTTCCTCTTGGAGAATGCAAAAGTAGCTAGCACCCCCGTGGAGGTAAATCATAAAATGAGTGCTCATGAAGGTGATTTGCTTGAAGACATTGCAGGTTATCAAAGCATACTTGGAAGTCTAAACTATGCAACATTAACAAGGCTTGACATATGTTATGGAGTAAGTGTTCTGAGCCAATTCGTGCATAAACCTAGGGCACCTCACTTGGATGCTGCTAAAAGAATTTTGAAGTATCTCAAAGGTACTCAAAATCAAGGTCTTTACTTCCCATACACATCAAATTTGGACATTAAGTTATATTGAGACGTAGATTGGGCAAGATGTAAGGATGATAGAAGAAGTACTTCTGGATATTTATCTTTTGCAGGTGATGAGTCCATCTGATGATCTCTAAGGAGCAACCAACTGTTGCTCTATCTTCAACAAAGGCTCAATAGAGGGGATTAGCAAATGCTACACAAGAAGTTATTTGGATTACATTGCTTTACTCAGATTTGGAACTTCACACTCATTCACCTATGATCTTTGGTGATAATACTAGTTCTTTGCATCTTGCAACCAATCCCATTTATCATGCAAGAACCAAGCATATAGAAGTGCACTATCACTATGTTAGAGAGAAACTCTTGAGAAAAGAGATTTCACTAACATATGTATCTACAAATATGCAGTGTGTTGGCTTGTTAACCAAGGCACTTGATGGTACTAAACTTTGCAGGTTTAAACCCATGAGTGGACTGCAGGATATTCAAGAAGATTAATGAAGCAATGTAAGCCAAGATGTTTGGCTTGAGGGGGAGCTGTTGGTGCAAAATGATCAAGCTAAGACATTTGTTCTTAGAAGACAATGTGTGCAACTATCACTTGATGGATCATATGAGCCTTAGCTTGTAGCACTTGATGATTTACCATTTGTAAAAGATTAAACCCATGAAAAATCTAGTAAAAGATTGAGTTAGGACGAATATAAGTTATGAGGTTCAAAAGAGAGAATAACTCCTAAATTATTGGAGTCATTTTTTAGATGGATCCAAGTTTGAATTCAAATTCAAAACTTGGAAGAACTTCTTATAAAAGGCTTTTGTAAATCTCGCGGCGTGAGTGCCTCATTCTGAGCTTAATTCTTGATCTTTTGTAGAAGCTAAGTAGCTTACACCATAGATCACTCAATCCATCATCATTGAGCATCATTAATATGCTAATGATCTTGTACAATCATGTTATATAATATTGATAGCTCATTGATCATCTCTGTTTACTTCTCTGCTATGACTACTCAGAACAGTAAACTTTCTCTGGTCATAGCTTGGTGAATTCACAACCACTTTGCATGCTCTATAGCTTGTTGGAACCTGCTTAAAGTCTACTTTTTTGTATTCAAATCGCAAAGCATTGGGTTCAGCCATCCCGGAGAAATTGTCATTACAATGCTCACTAGTCGTTTACTGGTCAGTCCCTAAAAAGTATGGGGTAAGCCTTGGATTGCTAAACTTATTTCTCGTAGCATAGTTTATCATTCTAGATGGTTTGACTTGCAATCATTAGCTATCTAAGCTAGTTGAATTCCCTCAAAAAGAATTTTATCAATTGTTGCTGTACTGTCAAGTTTAGCAAAAGAACCAGTACGTGTATGGACAAAAATAGCAAGTTTTGTGACATTAGCTAGTCTTGGGGTAGTAGTTTTTTATTCAATTGTTTCAAGCATCAACTCCAATGTACATAGGTACTTTCTTGGTATCATTTTCAATCTAAAAGGGCCTACTATATATCTTTGAAGTTTATTAGGGCAGGTACAAAGCATGTTTTAGCAGTACCACCTCACTTCCTTGAGGTATCCATCCATCTCTTACAACAACAGAGAATAGTGGACATAGATGAACTTGAAGTAATGTATCACAAGTAGCTCAATGCCTCCCAGAAATGGCTCACTTAACCCGTTACTAGAGTATGTGTATTTATACACATTCCAAGTTTGAATTTGCATTTTCCCCCACCTAAAAGTGCTGCTACACTTTAGGGATGCTTTTAATTGATTCTTTCTACCACATGATTTGTGTGTTCAGTGCCCTAACTTTACGAGATTCCTTTATTCTCCTTGATTTTACATTTATCCAAAGTAACTATGCCCAAAATGACTAGCATAAGATCACATGAAGTTCCTTCTTGTGGAGAGATAAAATGATGTGTAGTCTTGAATGATTAGCCAAGCACTTAGCCTTGCTAATTGCACCAACACATAATAGTATGCCTTTTGCCTTCTCTTAGTAACATAGATACCTGCTACTTCCTATAATCTAATTTTATGAAATTTTATTGGATCCATTTGATTAGATAATTCATGTCCTCTCCATTCCGACTTCTCAGCTATTCAAAGAGTAGGAATCAAGAAATAAATTGGGAGTATTGCATTTTTTCCATAGAGTAGGTTAAATGGCGTAGTTCCAATAGTTGTCTTATAGCCTACATGGAAAGCCCAAATTGCATGGTGCATTTGTTTATCCCAATTGGATCTTCCATGGTTGACTATTTTTGTTACAACCATGCATAGTACCTTATGAGTCATTCTAGGTAGCTGATCAACTCTAACATGGGTGCTTCCTTTCTTGAAAACTAACTCAAAATAAAATTCCATGAGTAAAAGGAACTATCTAACTAGCCATCATGTGTTGCAAGGTTTGTTGACTAGGTATAGTAAAGCTTTTTGATCAATGAAAAACCTGAACTTGTTGGCTAAAAGGCAATGCCAGACGTTTTTCACTACATAGACCATCCATAATCCTTCTCGCTTAGTCATAGTGTTATTTTAATCTACCTAGTTCAATTGTCTACTTGCATAAGCTATAGGATGATTTAATTTTCCTTGATCATCTAGTTTTGCCAATATGCATCCAATAGCAAAATTGGATGCATCAATGTGAATATGAAATGGTTTATTCCGATTTGGCACTTTCACATTCATAATTCCACTTAAATTGTGTCAATAGTCCATATAGAGGGCTTGCTATGATTGCATACATATGAATGCATCTACAATAATATCCAGAGTGGCCCATGAAGGCTTGCACTTGCATTACATTCTTAGGGCTAGGAAGTTCTAGGATTAATGTAATTTTGTCTTCGTCGGTAGAGATACCATTTTAGACACAATATGTCCGAGTATTTTTCCTTGCCCTACCATAAAGACACATTTCTTTGGATTTAAATGCACTCGATATTGTCTACACTTATCAAATATTTCTCTTAGTTTTGGTATTTGAGTAGAACGTTGAGGTGAAGAGGTACAAAGGTCATCCATATACACTTCCATAATATTTCTCAAGATTTCCTTTAAAAAATGGCACATCAATCTCTGGGAAGTGGTTGTGGTGTTAGTCCATCCAAAAGGCATAAACCTAAAGGCATACACTCCCCATTGAGTAGCAAAAGAAATTTTATGTTGGTCTTTAGTAGTGATAGCTACTTGATTGTATCCTAAAAATCCATCAAGGAAGCTTTACAATTTCTTTTCTTTCTACTCTTTTCGAAAGATGACCAGTAATGGATAATGGATAATGGATAATGGATTACTATCTCTTATAATGGCAGCATTAGCCTTTTTCAAGTTAATATGGACTCTCAATTTTCCATTATTCTTAGGTACAACCACTAAAGGAGAAATCCATTTTGTGTGTTCAATCTCATAAATGAATCAAACTGCTAATACTCTATCTACCTCTTATTTGATTTTGGCCGAGTAGACATCATTGTATGTTTAAGTTCTTTCTTTCAAGGCTTTGCATTAGGAGTCTTAGAAAATCTATGAGAGTAAATTATCGGATCTACTCCCATCAAATCCTTGTAAATCTTAGAAAATATGTCTTTATACTCTTGTCATAACTCTATTAGCTCTTGTTCTTCTTTAAAAGATACATCCTTGCCTATGTAAGTGCATCTCTCCTCATCATTTTATCGGGTCACTATGATTTTCTTGGTTTGTTCCTTATTGTCATGTGCTACTCATTACATTGCCTCTCTCTTAGGCATTTCAATAGCAGTTTATCTCTCCTCTACTTTATATCTCTTGAAATGTTTGTCTGCTTATTGAGGTTTTCATGTGCGTTCTTCATGCATATTTTGTTTAAATAATGTTTCTGCAAAGTAAATTCATGTTCCATTTTTATATGTTCATACTCCTCTTTTAATTCCTTTTCTATTATCTCACCCTCTTTTGGTTCTTGGATAACTACCATGTATAGACTTAAATCAAATCCATCTTCATGTACACACTCATTCATGGTTAGCACTTCTTGGTTGATGCACATGTCTAGTGTTGCTAGTATTTCCATTCAACCATGGGGTTCAGAGGCTTCATCTTGAGATACTTGAGGCATATAAGTAGGGTCTTCTTAGGGTAACTCTACTTCCTACCTAGGTTTCTAATATTTTTGTCATTTTTCTTCTCTTTGACCAGCATTAAAAGTCCATAGTTGGGTCTCTTCATCCATCCATGATTGATTACTAAAACCATCACTACAGATTGACACATCATCTTGCTCTTTATGGATGGGATTCCATTGGAGAGGTTGAACATCCCTATAAGATATGTTTTGGAGGTTTATTTTGATCGTTGTGCCTTAGTGTTGAAGATACAAAGCATCTCGTCTTGAATCTTGAATTACCTTCAATTGTCACATGAAAGGTCATCCTAGGATCATCTCAAAATTGCCTGCCTTGCAAAACTAACATATGGTTGAGGTGTGTTCAAACTCTAGTTCATAGGTAGTGAAGATCATCTTTTCTAAGAGTCCTAAGGAACGCTCTAGATGATCATTAGTCAACCACAATTTCATGCATGTTTAGATTAAGGCTCGCTTTCCCCATTTTTCCAAAATATCCTTGGTAGCTATTCCTATTCCCCCACCACTATCTAATATGGCTCTAGTCATGTGCTCTCAAAAAGTGATTAAAAGGCAAGAATTTCCTTCGTCACCTTCACTAAAATCTCCTACTTTATCCACATGTATTCTGATTGTTGGGGCTTCTTCAATATTCTTTGCCTTATCTGGTATACGATGTTCTTTCAAGTTTAATTGAGTTGCTAATTTGTTCCACAATTGGGGGTGTACTTGGGGAAGCTCTTATAGAGCAATGAAATTTGACACTTCCTTAGAATCTCTCTTCTCCTTGCCACTTAATGTGGGATCAACAAATAAATCTAATTTAATTTTATCCACACCCAAATAGTTTTGAAGTTTGGTCATGCTAATTGCTTTGTCTACTTCCAGATCTTAACCATATAGATACTCTAATTGTACTTCTTGTTCCACCATAGGTTGATTCATAGAAGCATCTAGTTCCATGCAGTTAGGGATCTCACCTTCAACCTTCTTCCATCTATCTTGTTGAATTTTGGCCCAAAGGTCTTGTGGGCACTTAGCTTCTACCACACAAATTAAGGAATCAACCTCCAACGTTTCTAACCCTTATTCCTCTTCAACTAGCTTAGTTGGCTTTGGCTCTTCCTGCTTTGACTTGACGTTCTCTAAACATCCATCGAATGCTTTTTCTAGAATTCTCATCTCAAGAATGGTTGGTATTGATTTTTCTAGCATAATCTAACTAATCTCAGTTAGCTTCTTAGATATTTCCAATCTTTCCTTCTCTAGATCTCCATACTGGTAATGTGTCTTTTCTAGACTTATAAACTTTCAACCACATTTGTAAATCTTCAATCATAAGATCTACTATAATCGATTGTGCGTGGTCCTTTGTGTGCTCTTCCTTAGAGACATCAGTAATTTTCTTAGTTGGTTTGATTTGAGTAAAATATCTATCTTGTGGAGAATTTTACTTTTCTTTAGCAAACTTCTTCATCCACTGGCTCTTGATATTTTTCCCATCTAGTTTTCCATTTTGATCTTTTTATTCTTTAAGATTTCTAATTTTCTTTTGAGTCTACTACCACATGGGGTGAGGATTCTAGTTATTGTGTATTCAATCATTAGGGCTTGGTTTAGGTCCTGTGATGGACTTTAGTGGCACCATGTATTCTTTATCACTACGAGAGGGCTCTATCACTTCAATCACATTGATTTGTGTAGTGGAAGTTGCTTTAGAGGTATTCTTGGGACAATCCCTGGACATATGTTATTTCCTGCAATCACTACAATATCCTTCACATAGCTTTTGAGGAGGTGGAGGGTAGGGCATTGTGCACTCCTTAATAAAATGATCTCCTCCACATCTATAACATGGTCCTCGCACTGCAAGTGGTCTCACCAGTGGTCTTACTAGGGCTTGAGCTCTAGGTTCAGCATATATTAGGTTGGTGTATTTAGATCCATCTATATATATATATATATATATATATATATATATATATATATATATATATATATATATATATATATATATGCATATATATATATATATGCATATATATATATATATATATGCACATATATATATATATATATATATATATATATATATATATATATATATATATATATGTGCATATATATATATGCATATATATATATATATATATATATATATATATATATATATATATATATATATATATATATATATATATGTGTGTGTGTGTGTGTGTGTGTGCATATATATATATATATATATATATATGCATATATATATGCATATATATATATATATATATATATATATATATATGCATATATATATATATATGCATATATATATATATATATATGTGTGTGTATATATATATACCTATATATATATATAGAGAGAGAGAGAGATACATATACACATGCACACATAATATGTAGACACAAATATAAAAACACACACATACATACATATCTATATGTGTAGGTATATGTATATATATATATATATATATATATATATATATATATATATATATATATATATATATATATATATATATATATATATATATATATATATATATATATATGTGTATATATATATATATATGTGTGTGTGTGTGTACTGTTGGGGGAGTCTTGTGCTGAAAGGAACTTGAGTGTTTTTAGGAGAAGGAAGAAGGAGAAGAAGTGAAATACAGACACTGGAAGCTCTTGTATGTAGATTATAAAGAGAAAACACAATGATGATTTCTAGCACAAAACCAAATGCTCTCTGTGTGGAATGCATTATCACAAAGAGTACACAAACACACAAGGTTATAGATACCCAAGTCCCTTATGCAGCCAATCTTCTCTACACCAGACCTCCACCTTCTCTAGGAGCTTGCACTTGTGCACACCTTGAACTCAAGCTTCCAATCTAGTAGGAGGCATGGGCACCTTCTATTGACACACAAACCTCTTCAATGGTACCTTGTCCCCTTTGATTGCTTTGCTTATTGGCTCGCTGCACTCCTTCTATGCATAAGAAGTCACACTTCTTGCACACTTTGTCTCACACTTGCTTCCCTATGTCACACTCTACCTGAATGTCTCTTGCTCTTCTCTTCCAGTGTAGCCTATGCTCTCACTTCTTAGTCTAACCAAGAATAATGCATCCTTGATTTAAGTGTCGATTCACTTATGTGCTTGTCTTAACTTATAGAGTATCTTGGTGCTCACTTTCATGTCCCAAGAATGTCTCAAACTGTGTACAACTAACGACTCTCTATGTTGTCATGTAGTGAGTATAGGATTAAAGAAAACTTTTAAATGGGGGGGCCATACTTTCACTTTTAAGTATTGCTTCCACTTCACATGCCTTCACTTTTTCCTTCATTTCTTCAATATGTGTACCTAAGGGAGGGTTCACCTTAACCTTCCAAACACCTTTAAAACCCTTGAAACTTATAGAAAGACAATTTGCAACCTGCATCCACTTTCTGCAAAACATGACCATTGTGAACAAAATTGATTATGCACTACATGTGCACCTTGACCAACTTGACTTTGCTCGCTTTTTCTTTGACCATCTTGACTTTGACTAGTTTGACTTTGATCATTTTGACTTTGACTAGATTGACTTTGACCAATACGACTTTGATGGGCTAAATAATGGCCCACCACTTAATGGGCTCTCCATCCTGGAGAGCTAACAACCAAACCATGAGTAGAGTTGTTCGCTTTGATACCTGTGTGCACAAACTACAAAAGTACAATTGACCAGCTACCAAGTCCACCACGAGTAGCCAAGAATAATCACCATGGAAGAACCAAAACTCGAAATTTTGTATTGAAGAACCAGCTGTGGTAGAATAGATGGTAGGAAGGAAAGCTTAGGGAGGGCTAAAGAGTTAATAAGGAAAGGGTAAGCACAAGTAAGGGTGGGGTTGGGTGGAGGTATAAAGGGAGGGGCATGGCGAATGAGAAAGGGCTCTCGATGGGGCCGAAATGCTAAAACATGAGAGATTGAGAGGGTTCACATGGAAAAACATGAAACATGTAGGAGAATAAGGTTATAATAGACCATGTGGACCACGTGAAAAATAAAAAGAACTTGATAAATGTGCATAAAACATGGGGATTTTTTGACCAAAAGTATAAGAGAAGTTGGGATTTTGGTAAATGTAATGCAAAAACTAAGTCCACTAGTGTCAAGAAACATGAATTTGACCCCAAATTTGAAAAAAGATGACCATTCGAGGCCGAATCTAGAGCCAAAAGCTTATTTCCAAAATATGGTTAACCACCATAGGATTAAAGTTATCCTATGGTGTGGGGGGGGGAGGGCAGGGGGGCTGGGGGAAGGAGGGGGGGGTGGGGGAGGGGGGCATGGGGGAAGGGGAGAGAGAGAGAGAGAGAAGAGAGAGACTAGAGAGAGGAGGGAGAGGCCAAAGAGAGGATAGAGAGAGATTAGAGAGAGAGTAGAGAGAGGTAGAGAAATAGAGAGAGAAGATAGAGAGAGGATAAAGAGAAGTAGAGAGAGGTAGAGAGAGATTTTTCTTTTTGAAAATAAAAAAATCGCAACATCGTACCACTTTTTTTTTGTTTTGTTTCTTGGAAAATACCATAAAAATAGATAAAAATCCAAATAGAATCCAAACAAATTCAAAACAGTTCCAAAAAAATTAAAAACAAACTCAAAAAAAATCCCTAAATTTCTAGACCACTTATGCCACTGAAAACCATAGAGAGCTTCCTTTTTTCCTCTATGTTATCAAGAAAAATGACATTGAACAAAGATGAGAAATTCTATAAAGAAACTTAAAAAATTCTAAAAATCCTTAAATAGTTCCTAAAAATTTTCTAGCAAATTGTTCATGAAAAGGGCTAGGAAATGGCTTCTAAATTGCATAAAAACTCAAAGAACAAGCATGAAAACTGATGAAGACTAATAAAACTTAAGCAAAAAAATGGTATGAGAAGGCTATGTACAATCTGGACAGATATTACAAGTTCTAGGAGATCTAGAAAGCTTTACTTTGGCTGATGCTAGGCCTTGATGTTGGATATAATGACTAATGGAAACTCTTTGCCCTCCACGGTCTCTAAACGAACTACACTTCATTTGAAATATATTCCTTTTTGGCACACTAACCATTGGATAGGGTCACCTTGAACCCTTCATTAGAATAATCTAACCATCATACTTCATCTTTTGTATCCCTGTTTTAGCAAATTTTTTATTATAACCTTTCCATCTTACTATTCTAGCTTCTACATCCAATGGAATCCTGTGTTTCCAAAGACTTGTAGATACCCCTTCCACATCCTTGTAAAGCCTTGCACTTATTTCCATAAAAATTATCATAAAAGAAGATATCCATACCAGTATCCATAACCAATTGAACATTGATATATCTTTAGAATCAACTTCATCTCTATTGTACTTAAGGGATTTTCTTATCATCTCCCTTCTATGGCCTTTGGCTGAGATTCTTTCACTCGAATCGGTAACGTAAATGATATCCTCTTTTCCTTCATAGACTTCCTCTCTCCTTGCGTGGTTTTGAAAAATTCCATAGCAGGAAGATGGGTCTTCTCCATGGAGCCAAGATAACATGTTTTCTTCTTCATATAAATTCACTTCTTCACATAGGTCTCCCTCTATGTTGTCCAAAAATTCTTCTTCCTTACAAATACCAATTGTCTGCATGGTGCTTGTATGTCTTTGGTTGTTTTGTCCTTCTAAAAATATCTGCCGCAACTCTTTTCCCTCTTGCTTTACCCATATTGTGTCCCTACCCGAGTTATGCAACACATTGGCATGCCTTAACCAAGGTCTCCCAATCAATAGGGGGAAACTTCCATCTACTTGTGGCAGCCATAAGACAACAAAATCCAAGGTAAAGATGGTACCTTGTATCTTGACGGAGACTCCAGGGACCACTCCCATAGGCCTTACTATGCTTTGGTCTACCAATGTTACAGTGAAGTTGGGAGGTCTTGAAGGTTGTAGTCCAATCTTTTTCATGGTATGTTTAAACATCAAATTGATGCCAAAACCACCATCTACAATAGCTCCTTGAAATTCATGTCTTCTGATAGTGATTATTAGCCAAGGACTCTTATAATCTGTGAGGAGCAGTTACCCTATATTTTTATCCTTACTCAAAGTGGCAATCTTTGCCACTAATGTCGTTGTGGAGGCCTCATCAATGATCTGCAAGACCTCTAACCTGAATTTTGCATCCATATTTATTCAATCAAAATATAGACCTCCTTTTTAATTGATTTGAGTATTCTTGCAGCTTCAAATTCCTTAAGAGCATGGGCTCTATCTGACTAGTCAAACTTCTCATGAGCCTTGTTGAATGCATGCGCAATGGCATCACTTATAACTATGAGATATTCTTCTTGCCTTGTATCTTCACATGTAGTGGCCTTGCATTCGAATGTTCCTTTGTCCTTGTTTAGTCCACTAGGACTTGAGTCTTGGCTTATATCTACTTGAACCTTCCCCTTGCTTCTTTTCTTCATTACAAAAGAGTTGATTTCCTCTAACTGCACTACTTTGGTAGATGGTGATGGCACATTCACTTGTTCTACAACTTCTTCTTTGCTCACAGAAATAATTTGAATATGCGGTCTAGATGTAGATGCCTAGTTCTTTGGACAAAAATTTGTGTAATGGTCCCTAGCCTCTAGGCAATTTGTGCAAGGAGGGGCATTTTCTAGTAGAGTGAACCTGCTTTGGTAATGCCTGCATTCTCCCATCTGAAACAAATTATTGGCCTCCTCTGCCCATTTCCAAAGTGATCCCTAGGTTGATGGTTATAAAAGTTACCTTGACTAGGCGTAGCTGCCATCACATTAGTTGGTGGTAGGGCTCCTCCTTGTACCCAATATGTTTGTGCAGGCATCCCTCTTGACTGACATTCCTGAGCGTCATGACTAGCTTTCTTGCATAGCTAGCAAGTTACACTTATAAGTGGACACTCACTTACCACATGACCCTCTTTGCTGCACATGGTGCACCATAATCCATTTTGATGCCACCTCCTCAGAGTTCCTATAACTCCTATGAAAGTTGTGCCAACTCTTGTGCTTGGGCTTCATCTTCTTTTTGTACCTTTAAGGCCTCAATTTCTCGCCTTATTTGAGTTACTACACTTTCCTCCTCTTTGTGGGGTTTGTTCCTTTTCAAGCTCTGAAGTTCCTTCCTTAGGGGAATTAGTGGGTCCTCTGATTCTACAAGATATGATAAATTGGAAGATCTTGTCCCATATTGATGCCTTATCTGATCCAATCTTGTGGTTGTATTAATGAACTATTCAATTGTTGATGTAGGTATCACTAAATCTTTAATTTTACACTCTCTTGAGATTGGAAGTGGTTTAGCCCACCACTTCTTGATGAAAAATTCATGGGGAGACATTTAGCAATCAATGCCTTGGATTTGGCAACAAATTCTGGAAAGGTCTCCCTAGGAATAATATGTTTGGCTCTTCAATAATATGTTTGGTTGTGTTTCCTTGTCGGAATCATGTCTTAAATGCTTCTTTCATGAGGTCCCATGTAGTGAAGTGATTATGAGAAAATTGACTAAACCATTTTATTCCTTACCCTTCTAATGT
Organism: Ceratopteris richardii; assembly: GCA_020310875.1. Lineage (NCBI taxonomy): Eukaryota > Viridiplantae > Streptophyta > Polypodiopsida > Polypodiales > Pteridaceae > Ceratopteris > Ceratopteris richardii. The sequence goes on along the minus strand of CM035433.1, from coordinate 53,690,855 downwards.
TGTAGGGAAAAGAATAAAAAATGCATCTTCTCTTCCCATCAAACCCCTTAAGGCTAAAAATATCCTAATGTGTTCATTTAGGTCTTCTTCTGCTAATCCCTTGAAATATGGAAATTTGATATTTAATCTCGAGAGTAGAGTTTCGGAATCTACTTGAGCCATGATGTGCCTTAGTGATGATGTTGATGATAAAGGGCTAGTTGACCTTTGAACCACTTTTTGTCTTGTTGTTTCCCAAGGGACCTTCAAGGTTTGAGACCAGGTTGTGGTCATACTCTGCCCATACTCCTCTTAGGCTAAGAGAATTCCAAATAGAAGAAAGATTACCTCTCAAACCACCACTATCGGTATCCTTGCATTTCTTCTACACTTTAACAAGTACTGCTTCTCCTATGCTCAAGCCTTCTTGGGTCCCACTGTGCATGGCAAAATTTCTTGGGGGATTCTTGTGCAAAAAGGGACTTGAGTGTTTGTAAGAGAAGGAAGAAGGACAAGAAGTGAAATACAGACACCGAAAGCTTCTGTATATAGATTATAAAGAGAAAAATACAATGATGATGTATAACAAAAAACCAAATGCTCTCTGTGCGGAATGCATAATCCCATAGATTGCACAAACACACAAGGTTACAAGATACCCAAGTTCCTTATGCCACCCATCTCCTCTGCACCAAACCTCCACCTTCTCTAGGAGCTTGGACTTGTGCACATCTCGCACTCAAACTTCCAATAGGGTAAGAGGGATGGACACCTCCTATCGACATGCACACCTCTTCAATGGTACCTTGTGCCCCTTTGATTGCTTTGCTTATTGGTTCTCTACAGTCCTCTACATAAGAAGTCACACTTCTTGCACACTTTGTCTCACACTTGCTTCCTTGCATTGCACTCTGCCTAAATGTCTCTTGTTCTTCTCTCCGAGTGTCGACTATGTTCTTACTTCTTAGTCTAACCAAGAATAAGTCATCCTTGATTTGAGTGTCGATTCACTTATGTGCGGCTCCTAACTAATAAAGTATCTTGGTGCTCACTTTAAAATGTGTACAGCCAATGACTCTCTATTTTGCCCTCTAGTGACTTTGGGACTAAAATAAATTTAAATAGGGGGCCATACTTTCACTTTTATGTATCACTTCCACTTCACATACCTTCACTTTTGCCTTCATTTCTTCAATATGTGTACCTAAGGGAGGGTTTACCTGAACCTTCCAAACACCTTTAAAACCCTTGAAATTTACAGAAAGATAATCTACAACCTGCATCCACTTTTTGCAAAACATAACCATTGTGAACAAATTGATTGTGCACTACCTATGCACCTTGACCAACTCGACTTTGACCTTTTCGACTTTGACTAGTTTGACTTTGACCATTTAGACTTTGACCAATATGTATTTGATGGGCTCAACATATACATACATAGAATCCTTTAATACTTACCCTTATTTTCATATACATATATATATATATATATATATATATATATATATATATATATATATATATATATATGTATGTGTGTGTGTGTGTGTGAGTGTATGTGTGTGTTCATGTAAAGAGTTTTTATGCCAATGATTTGTGTTCACTATAAGTGATGGATATGCACTTGAAGACAAGATTATTTAAATCTACATATACAATGACAAGAAGACCACTAGACACAATGTTTCTTCACACAATCATGTGTGTGTGCATGCGTGTATATATATACATATATACACACACACACACATCTCTCTCTCTCTCTATCTATCTATCTATCTATCTATCTATCTCTCTCTCTCTCTCTCTCTCTCTCTCTCTCTCTCTCTCTATATATATATATATATATATATATATATATATATATATATATATATATATATATATATATATTTATTTATTTATGTATGTATGTATGTATGTATGTGTGTGTGTATACATACACATAAATAAAATAAATGAAAACAATGCATATCGTGCATTCTCACAAAAATATGACATAAGTATCTAAATGCATGAGAGCCCCTAGGAAATTAGGCGAAACTTTTCCTCTCACAAGATTCTTTATGAGAGTAGGTTTCACCTTTCCCTCTCTACTAGGATCCATAATATATGTACATTTACAACACACTGGATTACTACATATATATATACATACATACACACACACACACATATATATATATATATGTAATGTGTGTATGTGTATGTGTGTGATATATGCATGTGTGTATGTGTGCATGTGTGAAGTATACTTGTGTGTGCATGAATATACGTGTTTGTGTATATGTGTATGTGTTTATATGTGTGTGTTCATTTGTATATGTGTATTCATGTTTATGTGTATTCATGTTTATGTGTATGCATGTATGTGTATGTGTGTGCATGTGTGTATGCATGTATGCATGTATATGTGTGTGTATGTGTATGCATGTATGTGTATGTGTTTATGCATGTATGTGTATGTGTTTATGCATGTATGTGCATGCATGTATGTGTATGAATGTATGTGTATGGGTGTGCATGTGTGTATGCATATTAATATATTTGTGTGTATGTATGTGCATGTGTGTATATGCTTCTGTGTATGTGCATGTATATGTATATGTACGTATGTATGTGAGTGTATGTGTGTGTGTATTTCTATGTATATGTATGCGTGTGTATGTATATGTTTGTGTTTGCTATATATGAATGTGTATGTGTGTGTATGTTTATGTGTGTATAAGTGTATGCATGTGTATGTGTGTGTATGTGTATGCATGTATGTGTATGTGTGTACAGGTGTGTATGCATGGATGTGTATGTGTGTGCATGTGTCTATGCATGTGCATGTGTTTGTATGTGCATTTATTTATATGTGTGTATATGTATATGTGTGTATGTGAGTGTGTATGTGAGTGTGTATGTGAGTGTACTTGTGGGTGTATATGTTTATGTGTGTGTCTATGTATGTGTATGTGTGTGTATGTGTGTGTATGTGTGTGTATGTGTGTGTATTTGTATGTGTGTGTATTTGAAAGATTGTGTGTTTTATGTATGTGTGTATGTGTATGCATGTATGTGTATGTGTGTATGCATGTATGTGTATGTGTGTATGCATGTACATGTATGTGTGTATGTGTGTGTGCATGTAAGTGTATGTGTGTGCATGTGTGTATGCATGTGTGTATCCATGCATATGTCTATGTATGTCTATGCATGTGTGTTTGTGTATCTGTGTGCATGTGTATGTATATGTGTATGTGTATGCTTGTCTTTGTTATGTATGTGTATATGTATATGTGTGTATGTGTGTGTTTATCTTTGTGTTTATGTATGTGTGTGTAAGTTTGTGTTTTTTATGTATGTGTGTATGTGTGTTTGTGTGTATGTGTGTATGTTTGTATGTGTGTATGTGTGTATGTGTGTATGTGTATGTGCCTATTCATGTGTATGTGTATGTGTATGCATGTATATGCATTTATGTGTATATGTGTGCATGTAATTATGCATGTGTATGTGTGTGTACATGTATATGTATGCATGTCTGTGTATGCATGTATGTGTATGTGTGTATGTGTGTATGTCTATGTGTGTATGCATGTATGTGTATGTGTGTGCATGTGTATGAATTTCTATGTGTGTATAAGTGTAAGTATGTATGTGTATGCATGTATATGTGTATATGCATGCATGTGTATGTGTATGCATGTGTATGTGTGTGTATGTGTATGCATGTATGTGTATGTATCTATGCATGTGTGTATGCATGTATGTGTATTCGTGTGTATTTGTATGCATGTATGTGTATGTGAGTATGCATGTTTATGTGTGTATACATGTATGTCTATATGTCTACATGTGTGTATTTGTGTATGTGTATGTGAGTGTATGTTTGTGTGTATTTGTGGCTGTATATTTGTATGTTTGCATATGTATGTATGTGTGTGTATATATATTTGTGTGTATGTGTATGTTTGTGTTTGTTATGTATGTGTATGTGTGTGTATATCTGTATGCATTTGTGTGTATGTTTGGGTGTGTATGTTTGGGTGTGTATGTTTGTATGTGTATGCGTATGTGTGTTTATATGTGTGTATGTGCATGTATGAATGTAAGCATATGTATATGTGTGTATGTGAGTGTATGTTTTCGTGTGTATATGTATATGTATATGTATATGTATATGTATATGTATATGTATATGTATATGTATATGTATATGTATATGTATATGTATATGTATATGTATATGTATATGTATATGTATATGTATATGTATATGTATATGTATATGTATATGTATATGTATATGTATATGTATATGTATATGTATATGTATATGTATATGTATATGTGTGTATGTGTATGTATTTGTGTGTGTGTGTGTATGTATATGTGTGTATGTGTATGTATGCATGTATATGTATATATGTGTATGTGATTGTCTGTATGTGTATATGTGTATGTGTGTGCGCGTATCTGTGTGTGTATGTGTGTGTATGTGTCTATGTATGATAGGTTTGTGTATGCATGTGTATATGTATTTATGCATATGTATGTGTAAGCATGTATGTGTATATATGCATGTGAGGGTATGTGTATGCCTATGTGTGTGTATGTACATATGTGTATGTGCATATGTGTATGTGTGTATATGTGTTTGCATGTATATATGTATGTTTATATGTGTGCATTCATGTGAATGTACATATCTGTATGTGAGTGTATGTGTGTGTATGTGTGTGTATGTGTGTGTATGTGTGTGTATACATGTATAGTATATATGTATATGCATGTGTATGCATGTGTGTATGTATGCATGTGAGGGTATGTGTGTATATGTGTATATGTTTGTGTCTATGTGTGTATATGTATATGTGTGTGTATTTGTACTTGTGTATGTGTACGTGTGTATGTGTGTATGTGTGTGTATTTTTGTGTATGTATATGTGTGTATGTATGTATGTATGTGTAAGTGTGTGTATGCATGTGTATGTATATATCCAGATGTGTATCTGTGTGCATGCTTTGAAGGGAGTACACACGTGGAAGCAAAATGAAAAGAAGAGTGTACTCACAAACAAAAGAGTGTGTGAGACTCAAAATGAGTAGACCATGAAATGGGTAAACTCATGTGGATTAGAAATGAGCTTTCCAAGAGCATGGAGTAGGCTCCTCAAGCTTCTTACCAAGTACAGATGGGGGAAGAGGCCCTCCTTATATAGATTTGGGAGGGGCTCTCCAAAGTACATCTCATATGGGATGATTCTCCTCAAAGGAGAATGAATACAACTGGTAGAAGTGCATGGCAAGGTACCCAAATACAAAGGATATAATATAAAATGGAAATGTTTTGAGAATGAAATGGAAATAGAGTGACTCCAAGTTATGATGCACTCTCATATTCTCAACACCCCCTGTGCAGCTCCATTTTGTAGAGTATGGAGGCTGCTAGGGTATGAGAGAAAGGTCGACCAAGAATGTAGCTGTAGCAACACAAGCACCAAATAGGAAGTCTCCATCTGGAAATCCATAACCTCCAAATGGTATCGACCATGGGGGATTGCGAGGTACTCCATAATATGTCCATCAGATGGATCAAGTAGATGCTCTAGAGGTATGCCAACAACAAGGTACAAGAATGGAACAAGATCTCACTAGACGAGATAACCCCCATGCGTGATAGGTAGGATTATTCCATGTGGTACTTAGGAACCTCCAAACCTTTGATAATATCCACCACAAGATGTGTATCACCTAGAAGTAGGTCTTGCAAGAGTGAAACATAAAGCATGAAGCTTAAAATCATAGTCACATTGTAGTACATTTGTGTGCCATAATCTTCCATGGAGTGTACAAAGTGCTGATGTGTGTTAGTAGGACCACCAAAGCCCCCTCTGAACCGAGAAGCTAGCTCAGAAAAGGATCCAACTGATTGATGAATCTAGGTAGATGCAAGAGTATCCTCTGGTAAGTGGAAAGATGTTTGACTCCATGAATAGAAAAGTACATGATCAGAATGCTATTGTAGACGAGGTAAGTGGACTCTCAAAGATAGGACTAGAAAATGATGAGTCATTGATCCTAGAGTAATGCCCAAATGAAGCTGAGATGAAATACAAACCTTCAATGGTACGATAGGAGGTGTAGGCATCCCATGTATAAGCTGAGATGATATCTTTGATTCCTCCTCCATCGAAATTGTACCATGATCAGGAAATGCATGTACAAAGAGAGCATGCTCCAAAAAGTGTGACTGGTCAAAACTGGAATGATCCCCCTCTGAAGCGAAAATGGGAGGATCCAAAAGGGATGAATACTTAGAGTATTCATCAAAGGTGTAGTCTTTGGTTACTATAAGTGAGTGACTCTTTGGGTCCTAAATTTTGCATGTCTTTGGTCGTTCACTATACCTAATGAAAATGTATTGCTTAGGTTGATCATCATCATGGCCTTGGACATAGGCATCACTACCAAAGACATCGAAATAACTCACACTTGGCTTCTCCTTAAAGTAAGCCTCAAATGGTGTTTGGTTCTTCAAGATATCTGAGAACTGACGGTTCTGAATGTGAACTATTGTCTGCACTGCTTCACACCAAAACCTCAATGGAACTTGCTTTTGACTAAGGATAACCTTGACCATCTAGATCACACTTCAACTCTTTTGTAAGGCAATACCTTCTTGAGTATCTTGCATGGCTTGATACTTGATTCCATGTTGCTTCAAGTACTTGGAGAAGTCACGGTTGACAAAACTACTATCTCCATCATATCGGATAACCTTCAAAGAACTTGGAAATTCTTCTTGAATTATTTCTAGCCACTCCTTAAGTTTGGAAAGGACATCCTCTTTATGTTTGATGTTGGGAAAGATGGATGGACACTCCAAGAAATGACTAGGTACTACCAGATCCTGCTTTGTACCAGCCCCTTGTAGCTTCAGAGTTGAGTTGTGGGCCCTCTTAGCTTTCCAATGACATTATACAAGTGCCTATGTACTTTGGAAGTGATGTGTGAAATGATTGAATCAAAACAGACTACTTCCAAGTTGAAGGTTCAATGAAAACCTTCTATTTTTGTTCACACACCTGCTGCTAGTTATGCTTAGTGCTTTCAGTACAGTAGGAAGTAGAAAAATTCCTTTTAGAGGTATCAAATTATCTTAGTAAGATAATGATTCCAAGTGGAATCACTTAAAATGATGCACTATAAGCAATCAATTTAGCAATCAAATCATTACCCTCCATTTTTTAGGACCTTTGTAGAGTTTGACCAATGAGTGCTTTGACACGTTTTTCTCCAAATTGGCTAAATGGATTTCCTTCACAATTTGTGCACATGTAGAAGTCATACCCTATGAAGATGCACTTTTCTGCCTTAGGGTCTAGCTTACCTCTTATTTGAGAAGGGATATGCACATAAGCAACACATCCAAAGATCCTGCAATGATCAAGTGAAGGTCTTCTACCATGCCATGCTTCATATGGGGTCATCCCATCAAGAGATTTAGATGGCAACCTGTTTACAAGATAAGTGGTAGTAGATACACTCTCTGCCCACAAGTAATCAGGTAATTTTTTCTCATTTAACATTGACCTAGCTGTTTCAACAATTAATCTATTTCTCCTCTCTGCCACCCCATTTTGCTCAGGGGTATACCTTGTTGTAATTTCTCTCTTGATTCCTGTATCCTACAAGAATGCATCAAATTCATTTGAGAAGTACTCACCTCCTCCATCTGACCTTAATCTCTTTAGGTTTCTTCCTGTTTGATTCTCAACAAGTGCGAGATACTTTTTAAAGCAACTGAATACTTCATCTATGTGTTTCATAAAGTACAATACATGCCACCTATTGAAATCATCAATAAAAGATACATAATACCTTGATCCAGAAGTTGAGGGATCCTTACTTTGTCCCCATACATCTATATGGACAAGCTCTAGGTAGTCCCCATGCATGTAGCCTTTCCTTGAGAAGGGTAACCTGTGAGATTTTCCAAACTGACAAGCACCACATTTATAAACCATGTATTGCTTGGATACATTAGGTATCCCAAGCACACATTGATCTCTACATATTTGTTTTAAAGTTCTTTCACCAACATGCCCTAATCTCTTACGCCAGATTTCAAGCTCTGATAGTGTTTGATTTTTGTAGCTATAAAGTGCAATGTTTCTTGTATCCTCAAGTTCAAATGTGAATAATCTACCTTTCTTTTGTCCCTTGAAATTCTCTTGAATCCCTGTTGGGGATCCTCCACAAATGCTCCATATTGATTGAACCTGACCTGCAAACCCTTTTCCACAATCTATCCAACACTCATCAAATTATTGGTAATTGTGGGTACATATAGAACTCTACTCAACAGATTTCTATTTCCATCAAAGGTCTTAACATTTCCTACTTTAATCAGTGAGTGCTTGGTGTCATCACATGTTTGTACCTGATGTTTACCCTTTGGTTCCTCAAGGTCAGAGAGAAGAGCTACATTGCCTGCCACATGGTTTGAGCATCTTGAGTCAATGTAGAAGAGATGGTCATCATTTATACCTAGTTTTAAAGTCATATTCATAATCACAAGAGAATCTTCTTGCTCCTCTATATAGTTGTTGTAATCTTTCCTTGATTTATAGCCTCCTACCTCTTTGATATCCTCTACCTCTCTGATTCTTGAATTTCCTGTAACACTCATCTGTAGTATGATTTGGGAATCCACAAATATTACATGGTGAGGAGTTATAAGGTCTCCCCCTACCTTGCTTACTTCCTCTGCCCCTTCTTCTTGAGGTTCTACCTCTCCGTGCATAGTTAGCTTGGGAGGTAGTTCCTTCATCTTCAACCTTCTTGTTCTTCCCTTTCTCTTTGGACTTACTTTTATCAGTGTATAGGGCAGAAGAGCTATTACTTCTTGATGAATCTCCATTCTTGTTGAGCTTGGCTTCATGGGTAAATAGTTTCCCCATGAGTGTGGTAAGGTCTAGAATCTGCATGTCCATGTACAAGTCCATGACAGTTGTGAAGCTCTCCCATTTGTCATCGGCTTTAATACCATTGATTACTTGTCTTACAATTTGCTCCTCTTCAATTTCTTCTCCTATGCTTGCCAATTGATCAGATACATCTTTGACTTTGGTCACATACTCTGAGTTGCCTTGCTTGGGTTGCTTTCTTTGAGTGGTAAACTCAATCCACAATCGGTTCTTCCTAGTCCTTGTGTTGGAAGAGAAATATGAAGACAATGTTTCCCAAGTCTCTTGGGATGTCCTATAGTTCCTAATATGTGGAAGAAGAAAAACAAAAATTGAGTTAAGTAAGTAAGACCTTGCTAATGCATCCTTGGCACACCATGTGTTGAGTCTTTCATGCTCCTCTCTTGTGGGTTGTCCTTTGCTTCTGAATATGGGCATCTCCTCATCTCCTGAGATGTATCCATAAAGGCTCCTTCCTTGCAAGTATGTCTTCATCCTCAAGAACCATGCTTGATAGTTGTTCCTGTCCAATTTATCAATGAAAGAAGGTAAACCATCTCCCATTTTACCTTAGCTTTGCTCTGATATGACTGTTGGGAAAGATGGATGGACACTCCAAGAAATGAGTAGGTACTGCCAGATCCTGCTTTGTACCAGCCCATTGTAGCTTTAGAGTTGAGTTGTGGGCCCTCTTAGCTTTCCAATGACACTATACAAGTGCATATGTACTTTGGAAGTGATGTGAGAAATGATTGAATCAAAACAGACTACTTCCAAGTTGAAGGTTCAATGAAAACCTTCTATTTTGTTCACACGTGCTGCTAGTTATGTTCAGTGCTTTCAGTACAGTTGGAATTAGAAAACTTCCTTTTAGAGGTATCAAATTATCTTAGTAAGCTAATTATTCCAAATGTAATCACTTAACATGATGCACTATACACAGAGCAATCAATTTAGCAATCAAATCATTACCCCAGATCTTTTAGGACCTCTAGAGAGTTTGACCAGTGAGTGCTTCGATGCGCTTTTCTCCAAATTGGCTGAATTGATTTCCTTCAAAATATGAGCATGTAGAGTACTTGGAGCTGATTCCAACAAGCTATAGAACATTGAAAATGGTAAAGGAATGACTCAGATATGATCTGTACAAGTTGACTGTTATGAGTGACTATGATAGAGAGACCATAGATGTGAAATGTAGATCTATTGTATTAAAGAACAATGTTTTACAAGATCATAGGCTTGATAATCAATGCTTAATGATGGTGAGTAGTGTAGGCTACAATGTGAGCCTCACTCTCTTACAAATCCAATCAGCAATGGCTCGGAATTGAAGTGATCTAGCCCGCGCGTTTTCCAGCTATCTTTTATAGATGTGATGTTTAAATTTGAATCTGAATCCTCCATTGGCTCTCACTAAAATTATTCCTCCAATCTAGGAGATATTCCCTGAAATGAATTCATGACTTTTCCAACTAACAAGTCCCACAATTTTGGTGGTAGTTACAAATATTATCTCAAGTCAAAAAATGACTTTTACATATGGTAAAGGATACAAAATTCCTAGCAATGGTTTCCATTGAGCTTCAATTGTTCATGGACTTCTAGCCAAATGTGTAGGCTTGAACTTTGCACCAACACTTGAGTGAATAAAACCATGTGTATCTGGTGAATTCATCTATTATCAGGAAGAAGCAGGTTGAATCTTTGGCCATAAAACTTGAAATCTTCTAGAGACATTTGTCTTCATAGCCTTGAGCTATCACTTCATTGGATTCATGATCGATGACTTGTACCTTGTTGTGATCGAATTGCATTGTCATGTTTCACTTTGTAATGGTCTTTACTGAGAGAAGGTTTTTACAAAGGCTTGCTACATAAAGAACCTTTTTGAGTGACTTGGTCTTGCCCTCAGAGATGATGACTTGAACTTTACCTCTTCCTTGGATTTCAATACACTTGTTGTCTCCAAGATACAATTGACCTTTATGCTCTTCAAATTCATGAAAATCATCCTTGTCATTGCACATATGTGATGAAGCACCACTATCAAAAATCCATTCTTTCTTCAGAGTGGTTGCCACAAGTGCTTTGTGTTCAGTTGTGAGAAAGAGATCTTCACTTGTGCAGTGAGAATGATGTTCGCTCTTTGAAGTAGACTTAGACTTGTCCTTGTTCTTTTTCGTGAAGCAATATTTCTCGATGTGGACAGACTTGCCACAAAAATTGCAAGTGAGCTTCTTCTTGCTTTTCTCCTTCGATTTTTGATCACCTTTTTGCCCTTTATATTTGTGGGAGGTGACTTTAGCTTTCATGGTTTTTTCTTAGGTAACTTGGGTCTGTTGCTGAGAGTCATGAAGTAGCAACAATCTCCTGAGTTCTTCCCAAGTGAATGCTTGCCCTCGATTGTACAAGGTTTACAAAGGTGTCATATGACCTAGGTAGTTTGTTAAGTAGCTTGATGGCCAAATCCTCATTGGAAATTTGTCGGCCACAAAGTGCTAACTTGCATTGGTAGTCCTCAAAGTGAGCTATGACTTTGGTGATTGTATCTTGTGGCCGAATATTTAGATTATGGAATTCTGCTTTTAAAGCATACATTCTTGAGGGTGTTTTATTTTTGTATAAGGCCCCTAAAGTATCCCATGCTTCCTTAGATGTTTTACATGCCATGATGTGCCCTTTGGTCAATTCATCACTGGCAAGTAGAAGTTATCCTAATACCCTTTTATCCTTAACATTCCAGATATGCCATGAGTCGAGATTGCTAACCTTATTGGGCTCTTGTGTGGACCCACCTACTACATAGTGCGGGAGATTTGTATATAGATACACTCTCATTACATCTTTCCAAAGATTGTAGTTTTTCCCATTTGATCTTTCATCCTTGGGCATGAATATGGGTGTGTTGGAATGTAAAAAAGTGGCCATTGATGAGGTGCTAGCTTCACTCTTTGATATTACAAAGGTTGACTCAACTTGAAATCTTAAAGTAGTGAGTTCGTGCATTTGCAAGATTAAGTGTCAAGTGTTTAAGAAAACTTTCAAAGACACTTGTGGGCATAAAAAATAATTTCAAACTTTGGAAAGAAATTGAAAATTTGGCACCACACTGAAAATCCTTGCGGGGGGAGGAGGGGGCTTGGAATAGCCCGACACGTGAATGAAAATGTAAGTAGACATCTTTGGAGAGATGAGATGAGTCCATGCCAGAGGGGGCTTAGAATAGCCCATTGCACACCAATTGGGCCTTAGAGTAGGCTTAGTAACTTTGAGATAGCTTTAGGTGAGCTTAGATTAGCCTCCAACCCACAAATACACACACACAAAAGATTCTTCTTATATTTGTGTTGTTACAAGGCTAGCACTTAGTGCCAAAGTGGATCGAATGACGGTTGAGACTATTAGATATGCTCAATACTCCACCCTCATGTGACCACAAGTGATCCATGGTGCTCTATGTTGTAAGGCCCCCATTATGACGAGAAGCCATTATGAGAGCCCGGACATTTGTGGAACCCTAAATTCAAAGTTAGATGAGGTCTATGTGTGACCGTTGATGGTTGTAGATGATCTTTGTGAGCCTATCCATTAGGTTAGGTAGGGCATAAACTTCCAGTCCGTTGGGTTTCCATTTAAGGTGAAAATAAAGGCCTTGTGGTGCCACACAATTTCCCCATATAACCTTAATGGGGGGAGTGTAGAGGGGGGCTTGCCCCCTTCTGCGGGGTCCGAGAAATGGTAGGACTTCTGGTCGTGGAGATATTGTCCAATCTTATATTTTACCGACTATTTTGTATCTCTCGACTATATTTATCTATACCAAACCACCTTGTAAAAGCTATATACGCATGGCCCAGGTTGAACTTTATATAGAATTGCGCACTAGTAAGCCCTTTATGTAGAGTCTGTCTAGATCGCCATGCAGAGGTTGCAGAGGTCTGAACAACAAAAGAGAGAAGATTTCAAGTGGCATGTCATCATCTACAAGTGGGAGTCAAGGTGGTTCATCAACAGGAGTAGGTGGCGCACAAGCAGGAGGAGCAATGATGCCGATCATCCCAACCTTGCGGATACGGCCACCAGCCTTCACAGAAGGTAAACTTGATGGTACAAACTATACCCTGTGGAAGTCCAAAATCACTTCTATTCTTGATTTGTATGAGCTTTTGGATACTATTCTTGGGACTCATCATGAGCCCTAAGAGAGACCTGATCCAAATAATCATGGTCGAATGATTCCTCCTCATGTTGATCTTCTACATGCTTGGAAACGTAGAAATGCAGATGCAATCTGTGCTCTAGTTACAAGTACTTCTGATAGTGTTCTGACTATCATTCAGCATACTAAAAAGGCATGTGAAGCATGGAACATATGGATAAATCAATGTGAAACTCGTAATCAGACACAGATTCTAAACTTGGAGAATCAGCTTGCAGTAGAATGGTTTGCTGATGGGGAGATTGCAGAGGTGTTTATCACTCACATAAAGAATCTACGAGATCAAATGGCAAGAGCAGGTGTTCAGAAGTCAAGTGAGGAGCTAGCTCGTCATTTTCTTTGAATCTCTCCACCTAAGTTTGATGGTTTGGTAACTGCTCTTAACACTCAAATCAGACCTCAACCACTAACTTTTGAAGAATTTAGTGCCTTACTCATGGAGGAGGAGCTGCGGCTCAAGGCAAGGAATGGTGGTAGCAAAAGAGATGCTACATTCACTGCAAATGCCAAAGGAGGCAAAAGAGACTCTTCAAAAGATGGAGACAAAAAGAAGTTCGAGGGAGAGTGTTTCCACTGCAAGAACAAAGGACACAAAATCCAAGATTGTCACATCAAGAAGGCAGAAGAGAAGAGTGGATCTTCAAAAGGTGGCAAGGGCAAGGAGGTCTCCCAACATAGCAGAAACAGAGCTTGAGTTATTTGTTACGATAGAGGAGGTGTGCTCCTTGGCTAAAGATTCAAGAACAGATGACTCATGGGTATTGGACAGTGGTGCATCTCGTCACATGATGAGTAGAAAAGACCTTTACAATTCCTTACAGCCTCTAAAGGAACCCATCAAAGTAAAGGTAGGAATCAATGCAAGATGTCCTGCATAGGGTGAAGGTACCGTTTCTTCCATTAACTGTAATGGTGATATCAGAAAGCTTTCAAATGTGCTGTATGTTCCACAAATAAAGCTAAATCTACTTTCAGTAGCTTCTATAATTGATCAAGTTCATCAAGTATCTTTCAGTAAGATAGGAGCTAAGATTATGGATGGTAACAACAACATTGTTGGGACTGGCATAAGTAGGAACCACATGTATGAGTTGTGTGCTCTTACAGCCACTACAAACACGGGCACAAGTAAGCTATGGCATGAGAGATTCGTCCACATTGGATACCCTATACTGAAGGAGATGCATCACAGAGGTATGGTTGCACACCTACCATCGATTGTAGAAATGAAGGAACCATGTGAAGCTTGCATGATGGGCAAGAACCAGACGAAGGTGTTTCCACAACAAAGCAAGAATAGGTCAAGCTATCCTCTAGAGTTGGTGCATGCTGACTTATGCAGAAAAATGCCTACACAGGTCTTGGGCGGATCTTCCTACTTTATGTTACTTGTCAACGACTATAGCAGGAAGATGTGGGTGTACTTCCTTCGCGATAAGGCTCAAGCTTTTGGTAAGTTTAAAGAATGTCTTTACCTTGTTGAAACTGAAACACGGAAGAAGATGAAGAAATTCAAGACCTATGGTGGTGGTGAGTTCACATCAACAGAGTCTTAAGATTTCTACAAGAGTAAGGAAATCAAGCATCAACTCATAGTGGCACATAGTCCTCAACAGAAAGGTGTTGCAGAATGTCGGAATCAAACCATCATGGAGATGGCAAGGTGCATGATGAAAGGAAAGGGTTTGCCTAATCAATTTTGGGCAGAGGCTATCAACATTGCTATCAACATCTTGAATCGAAGCTACACCAAGGCACTTGATGGAAAGATTCCACAAGAAGCCTACACTGGTGAAAAGCCTTCTGTTTCCCATTTCAAAGTATTTGGAAGTGAATGTTATGTACATGTTCTAGATAGGGAGAGAAACAAGCTTCAACCAAAAAGCATGAAATGTATCTTCCTAGGGTACAGCGAAGATAAGAAGGCTTATAAGCTTTATGAACCTGAGGCTAAGAAAATCATGGCGAGTTGTGATGTGGTGTTTAAGGAGGAGCAGCCACATGTGGTGGAGGAGGAAAAGAGAGCTTCCACTTTATCATTAGGTGAAGGGGCAATCCACTATGAACCTGGCCCAAGAGCTATCCCTTCTACACAAGAGAAGGAAGCATCATCTTCAAATGATGAGTCTGAAAGTCACCAATTTGCCAACACCCAAGTGGAAAAGCCATTTCCATGTTGGGTGAGGCAGCTCTATGATTCTGCAAACCCCATCCCACAGTCACTAGAACACGTTGTAGATGGACCGAGGCGATCATAGAGCATAGAGGAACAGAGACGGGCAAGCACCCATATTGTAAACACAACCTTGATGGCTGATCTCATTCAAGAACCAAAGGAACCAAAAAATCTAGAAGAGGCACTACATGATCCAAATTGGAGGGCTGTCATGCAAACAAAATACAACAATATCATGAAGAATGGAACTTGGGAGCTAGTGGATCGACCCCCTAAGCATAAAGTCATTGGCATCAATTGGGTCTGGAAGTTGAAGTACAAGGCTGATGGTACTCTAGAAAAGTATAAAGCAAGACTTGTTGCACAGGGCTACTCACAAGTTGAAGGCATTGACTTTTGTGAATCATTTGCCCTGACTACAAGAATGACTACTATCCGAGTAGTACTAGTTGTGGCTGCAAATAAGCATTGTCTAGTCTATCACATGGGTGTCAAATCAGCGTTCCTAAATGGAGACCTCGAGGAGGAGGTATATGTGTCTCAGCCACCGGAGTTTGAGGCTCCCCATTTAGAGAACAAGGTATGTAAGCTGAAGAAGGCATTATATGGGCAAAAACAAGCCCCTAGAGCATGGTACCAATGGATAAGTATCTCTTGGACCTAGGTTTCAAAAGATGTGCTTCTGATGCTAACTTGTATGTTCTAAAGAGAGGAGGGAAAACAATTGTGCTTGTACTCTATGTAGATGACCTTGTGATTACAGGAAATGATGATGCTCTTCTTCAACAAAAAAAAGATGCCCCGAGTTTAGAATTTGAAATGACAGACTTGGGCTTAATGCATTATTGCTTAGGTCTTGAAGTTTGGCAGGAACCAGGGAAGATTTTCATCTCTCAACAAAAGTACGCAAGGCAGATATTGAAGGCATTTGACATGGAGGATTGCAAAAAAAAATTCTACACCTATGGAGGGCAACACAAAATTATCTACTGAAGGTACTTCACCTCTAGTGGATATTGGAAGATACAAGAAATTAATTGGAAGTCTCAACTACTTGTGCAATAGCAAACCAGACATCTCTTATGTTGTTGGAGTAGTAAGTAGGTTCTCTAATAAGCCTTGACAAACTCATTGGAAGGCAAGCATGCAGATATGCAGGTATGTGAAAGGAACCACTGATTATGGTATTCTTTATGAAGAAGGATCATCTCAAGTTGGATACTGTGACTCAAATTGGGCAGGAGATATTGATACTAGAAAATGAATTTTTGGATATTCCTTTTCTTTAGGATCAGGGATTTTCCCTTGGATTAGTACGAAGCAACTAACTATCGCATTATCTTCTACTGAAGCTGAGTACAAAGCTGCATGTGTTGTAGCATGTGAAGCAGTATGGTTGAGGAGGATCCTATGGCACATAGGAATACAAGGATAGGAGGCTACAGAGTTGAAGTGTGACAACAAAAGTTGAATGGCCATCGCCAAAAATCCTATTTTCCATGCACGTACCAAGCACATAGAAATCCAGTATCACTATGTGTGTGAGTTGATTGAGGACGGGATTGTGGAGATAAGCTATTGTCCTACTGAAGAAAATGGAGCAGACATCTTCACCAAGGCTCTTGGGAGAGAGCAACTTCTTCGACACTTTCCAAGGCTTGGGATTGGACCAAGGAGGTAGTTCACGGTAGGGTGGAGATTGAGGGGGGGTGTTAGATATGCTCAATACTCCACCCTCATGTGACCACAAATGATCCATGTTGCTCTAAGTTGTAAGGCCCCCATTATGAGGAGAAGCCATTATGAGAGCCCGGACATTTGTGGAACCCTAAATTCCAAGTTAGATGAGGTCTATGTGTGACCGTTGATGGTTGTAGATGATCTTTGTGAGCCTAGCCATTAGGTTATGTAGTGCATAAACTTCGAGGCCATTGGGTTTCCATTTAAGGTGAAAATAAAGGCCCTTGGCATCTTGCGGTTTCCCATAGAACCTTAATGGGGGGAGTGCAGAGGGGAGCTTGCCCCCTTCTACAAGGTCCGCGGGACCTATCCCCCAGGCTCGTAGGGCCGAGATGGTAGGACTTCCGGCCATGGAGATATTGTCAGATCGTATATTTTACCAACTATTTTGTATCTCTCGACTACGTTTATCTATACCAAACCGCCTTGTAAAGGCTATATAAGCACGACCCAGGTTGAGCTTTATATATCATTGCGCACTAGTAAGCCCTTTATCTAGAGTCTATCCACATCACCATCTAAGCTTCACATTGGGAGTGCATGGGTGGATAGCACCATCATTGTAACTGCATTGCGTTGGGCAATCTGAAAATTTGAGTTCTCTATCTCTCAGTCTGCCTCTACTATTGTCTGCATTTTTCTCTCAACACTATCTACAGGTCTATTTGGTTGTGTTGTTATTTTCTTACAGAGGCCCTCTCAAGAAATACAAATGGACCCCTTACAATTCATAGAGCCAAATGAGATGCCCAAACCAAGGATTGGTACCCTTGGAATATCAAAACATGATTTTTAGTGAGGGTTACAAAGTTGGGCAAAGGGTACCACCACGACTCCTCAAAAGATCTTTGGAGAATTAGGCCTCCATTTTATATGCCCATAGTGTTCAAAATATTGCACAAATGAATATAAAGATTGAGACCTTAGGAAAACGTATATGCTTGAATGATGGATTTTCAACTACAGATGGTAGAATCAAAGATATATATTCAAAAAATATCGAGAGTAATGTCCTACGTAGGGTGAAACTTTGGGCCCTTTGGTTAGGTGAAAATTCCATAAACATCAAAGACAAATGCGTATTAGATTTGAGAGGGCTCAATTCAAATGAGAGACTCTAAATGACTTGATTATTTGAACCACTTCACAGTGACAAGTCGTTTGATTTCTAAGAAAGAGATGTGGGGCCTAAATGATGATAACTACTAACTCGACTAGTTTAATGTCATTTCAAACTTAAATTTCAAATCTCAGTTCCACTGATGGGAAGTGCTATAGGGAAATGAAGTGATTGCTCTAGATTGGGGTCCCCCTACAAGAAAATGGCCAAAAAAAACTTTACTTTGCTAGTCTCCCTCCGCTTTTCTATCCAATATGGTCTATAATGGCCTATATTTTTTGTCAACATGCATTAAACAATTGGGCAATGATCCAAGTGGATAGTTCTTAAAATAGTATCCAATACTGGCATAAATCTCTAGCTTCAAAATAGTATACACACGAATCTGACCAAATCTGGCTCCAATTTGGCTTGTAGTGCAAATTTTCCTTAATTGATCTTTGTGGCATGGAACCCACACTATGACAAAAGGACACGATCTGTGAATAATGGGGATGCACTTCCACTCACCACCTACTCCTCACCCAGTGACAGATAAAAAAAAGCTCGCTCTCTAACTCCTTCCTCGCCGCCGTTGGTATGGGAAGTCTTTAGTGTCAGTCTTCACTGCTTATTCCACTGCTAGATCAGGAATATTTTCTAAATCCTCCCAACATCCAAGGGGATGAATCTAGAAGCATCACTTTTGCTCTCTCTCTCTCTCTCTCTCTCTCTCTCTCTCTCTCTCTCTCTCTCTCTCTCTCTCTCTCTCTCTCTCTCTCTCTCTCTCTCTCTCTCTCTCTCTCTCTCTCTCTCTCTCTCTCTCTCTCTCTCTCTCTCTCTCTCTCTCTCTCTCTCTCTCTCTCTCTCTCTCTCTCTCTCTCTCTCTCTCTCTCTCTCTCTCTCTCTCTCTCTCTCTCTCTCTCTCTCTCTCTCTCTCTCTCTCTCTCTCTCTCTCTCTCTCTCTCTCTCTCTCTCTCTCTCTCTCTCTCTCTCTCTCTCTCTCTCTCTCTCTCTCTCTCTCTCTCTCTCTCTCTCTCTCTCTCTCTCTCTCTCTCTCTCTCTCTCTCTCTCTCTCTCTCTCTCTCTCTTTGGCTATGAGACAAGGGGAATCAGCGCAAACTAAAGGAGCTTTCAGCATTGAGGAAGCATGGATTGTCCCTTACTCAAAGTGGCTCTCTCTATTAAGCTCCTACCCCCGACCAAGAGCAGAGAGAGTCTGTTACCAACTGTATATGGCACATAATGTTATAGTGAGATCAGATAAAGGCTCTCACTTCTCGTTGTTGCTCTCTCTAAGAGAGTTGCTGGTTCCGATCAAATAGAGACGATGTCTAATAGAGAGCTATTTGTTGTAGATGACTCTCTCTCTCTATGTCTCTCTCCACCTCTCACTCTGGATACTTTCTACTCTGAATTTGTCATGGCTATGGAGTCAACTATGCACATGTCTTGAGTGTCCTTTGCTTCTCTCGTGTTTTGTCTCTTAGGGCCACAAGCACCTTGTACCCCACCCATGCATTTGGAAAATTCAAAGTGCATGTTTGCTCCAGATTCCGGCCTCTGCACGTCTGTGGTTATATTTAGAGAATTCCATCAACCAGGATATGGAGGAATTTGCTAATCATATGGTGTGCAAAAACGATCTGGTGTGCAGAAACAATGTGAATAGATAGAAATAGTACAAAAATTCTATTCAAATGGAGATAATTGAAAAAGTTTTTATAAACACATCCAAAATCTGAGATGCATGCTACTATCTCAACAAATTGCCATTGCATGACAACACAGTATATAGTCTCCACACACAGATTACAATAGTAAAAGAACCACTAATGCAATCATAAAGCAGGTGGGAAGGTGGGCAAATGTGTGTAAAATGTGAACAAATTGATGAAGAAAAAGGTGGGAGGGTGGGAAAATGGGCAAAATGAGTCCCAAAAATTGATGGCAAAAATCTTCTCTCAATAAGGAGAAATCACATCACCAAAGTAAAGCACCACCACCACCAAAATCACCACCAAATGCACCACCAAGTCCTCCACCTAGTGCCTTGATACCATGTAGAGAGTACATGCACGGTAGAGTGTCCTCACAAACAAAAGAGTGTGTGAGACTCAAAATGAGTTGATCACGAAATGGGTAAACTCATGTGGATTAGAGATGAGCTTGCCAAGAGCATGGAGTAGGCTCCTAAAGCTTCTAACCAAGTACAAATGGAGGGAGACACCCTCCTTATATAAATTTGTGAGGCGCTCTCCAAAGTACATCTCATGTGGGATAATTCCCCAGAAAGGAGAATGAATACAACTGGTAGAAGCTCATGGCAAGGTACCCAAATACAAAGGATATAATATAAAATGGAAATGTAATGAAAATGAAATGGAAATAAAGTGACTCAAAGATACAAAAGGGAGATGCACTCTCATATTCTCAACATGGTTGTGTATGTATATGTGTGTATGTGAGTGTTTGTGTGTGTATACATGTATGTGTGTCTATGTGTATGTGTGTGTATGCATGTGTGTATATGTATGTGTGTGTATGCATGTGTGTATGTTTGTATACATATGCATGTGTATGCATGTGTCCCTATGTATGCATGTGAGTGCATATGTATGTGCCTCTATGCATGTGTATGTATATGTTTGTTTATGTGTATGTTTGTATGTGTGTATGTGTGTGTATCTGTATGTGTGTGTATCTGTATGTGTGTGTATCTGTATGTATGTATATGTGTGTGTATGCATGTGTGTATGCATGTGTGTATGCATGTGTGTATGTATGTGTATATATGCATATGTATGTGTGTTTATGTATGCATGTGAGTGTATGTGTGTCATGTATGTGTATGTGTGGAAGTTGTTCTTATCTACCTTATCTCTCATAAGCTGACTCATTCCATCTGCGTTTGCCATTTTTGTAGCAATTCACAACACGGCAAAACACTACAAGCAGCACTTCTGTTTGAACATTGTCGCACTATGAAGTGACAATTCGATCTCAGAAAAACACAGTTTTTGTGTACCAACAGTACACGGAATCGCTTGAAATTCTGGATCTGGAATGTATGAGTGTTGTCAAACACAACGCAAGTTATATTTTCTGAAATTGAACTGGTTTTTTGTGGGCCCCACCTTGCGGGCTCAAAACGGAGGTGGGCTCCAAAACTTCGATCTGACTTGCTGCGTCCTCTTCACCGTCGCTTTCTCCACGAGCTCTCTACAGCCACGCTGGCTCTAATACCATGTCACGAGGAAGGAGATAATGGAGAGAGCTCACACACACACACACACTCACTCTCAAGGAGAAGCACACACAGATTGAGGCAAGGAAGAATGATCTTCTTCTTCTTCTTCTTCTATTCAAAGTTTCAGAGCCATCTCAACCTCTGTTTTGAGCCCGCAAGGTGGGGTCCATAGAAAAACTAGGTGAATTTCAGAAACTATAATTTGCATTGGGTTCGGCAACATTCATATATTCGAGATCTAGAATTTCAAGCAATTCTGTGTACTGTTCATACACAAAAACTGTGTTTTTTTTTAGATCGAATTGTCGCGTCATAGTGCGATAGTGTTCAAGTAGAAGTGCTGCTTGTAGTGTTTTGTAGTGTTGTGAATTGTTGCAGAAATGGCAAATACAAATGGAATGAGTTAGCTTATGAGCGATAAGCTAGACAAGAATAACTTCCATGCTTGGAGATTCAGAATGACGAATTTTTTGATGAGAAAAGGCTACTGGAAGTACATCGAAGGAGAGAATGAAAATGCTCCGTAGTTACAAGAAAGGAATCAGACTGCAGATCAGGTAAGAGCATATGAGGAATGGAATCAAGGAGCACGAAAGGTAATGTACTGGCTATATGTTAGCATATAGGATAGCATGATTGGACACATACAGGTTGCCAAGACTCCAAAAGAGGCTTGGAACAGTTTGGTCACATTGTATGAGGCACAGAAATTACAACTCAAGAACAAGCTGCATACATTGGAGAAGAAGAGAATGTCGGTAAGTGACTACACCTTGAAAATCAAAAGCATATATGAGTCACTTGCATCTATTGGTGTGAATGTAGATGATGATGATGATAAGGTGGAAGTGTGTCTTCGTGGTTTAGGAGCTGCATATACGCAGTTCAGAACTTCTCTACAGACGAGGAAAAATATTCCAAATTTTGCTAATTTGGTACCTATGCTGATTACTGAGGAAAAGAATCTTGGTGAGGATACAAACTCCCAAGCAAATCTAGTTCTGAGCAGATATTCTACTCTGGTAGAGGAAGAGGCAAGGGTAGAGGTTTTGGAAGTGGAAGAGGAAATAGTAACCAAGACCAAAGTCAACAACAGAATCATGCAGGAGGAAGAGGACAGTTTCAGGGCAGGGGGAGCCAAAGAGTCCGCAGAAATTTCCAAAGAAATGATTTAGGTAATGACAGTAAAGGATGTTAGAATTGTGGTAAACGTGGACACTTTGAACATGATTGTAGGTTGAAGAATCAAAATAATAGAAGGCAGTAGAATAACTATGCATCCACAAGTGCAGATGATTCTAAGAAGTTGTTCATGGTTCAACATTACATGATCAATACGATGTGTGCTCGTGTTTCAAAATCAAGTGATAATGTCTGGTATGTTGATTCAACTGCTTCAAATCACATGAACACTCATGCAGAATGGTTTAGTACTTTGCAAAAATTACCAGTTCCTGGATATGTTGAAACAAGTAATGACACATCACATCTTATTGAGCATAGAGGAAACATAGCAGTATCGATGGAGGATGGAAAGGTAAAACATCTTGCTAATGTGCTGCATGTTCCACGTATAACAAAGAATATGCTTTCTGTTGGACAAATGGTTTCCAGGGATTACAAGTGAGGCTTAGTGCTGATGGATTATATGTAGAAGAGTAGAAGCAGGATGGACGATTGGTTACCAAAGGAAACAAAGTAGGAAGGATGTTCACCTTAAATATGAAGATTCCTGAAATGAATGCAGCCATGTTTGCAAAAGGTGCAGGAGTTATTGCAGATATAGAGATGTGGCACAAATGGAATGGACATGCAAACTTGCAAAGGCTGAAATTGATGCAGTGAAAGGAGATTGTCCAAGGAATACCAAATTTCAAAGTTGCAAAAATGCAAAAGGTATGTGTAGCATGTGAATTTGGTAAACAGTAAAGAGCATCATTTCCACATGACAAGCATGTTAGTGAGAATGTACTAGAAGTAGTACATACATATGTTTGGGGTCCAACAAAGACCACATCTATGGGTGGTTGCGGATTTTATGTTACTTTCATTGATGACTATACATGCAAAGTATGGGTATATTTCATGAAAGAGAAAAGTGAGGTGTTCACTCACTTCCAAAATTTTAAAGCTATGGTGGAAAAGCAGATAGGGAAATACAATCAGACATTAAGATCTAATGGAGGAGGTGAATACATGTCAAATGAGCTCAGCATTTTTCTAAACAAATCATGGAATTCACCCTCAACTTTCATGTAGGTACACACCACAATAGAATGGCGTTGCTAAATGCAAAAATAGACATATTGCAGAAATAGCAAGAGCCTTGATGGCTGAAAAGAATGTGCCTCATTGTTATTGGGCAAAAGCTGTCCATACTGTTGTATACATCATGAACAGAACTCCGACTGCTGTTGTACATCAACTTACACCTAAAGAGAAGTTTACAGGGAAAAAGCCAAACTTATCACATCTGAAAGTTTTTGGTTGTATTGCATATGTACATGTCCGAGATGAATTGAGGATGAAGCTTGATCCAAAAGAAGAAAAATGTGTCTTCATTGGATACTCCCTTGAGCAAAAGGAATATAAATGTTATAAGCCACTCACATGACAAGTAAAGGTGAGTAGAGATGTGGTATTTGATGAAATGTCAAGCTTCTATGCAGATGCCAAAGAAGGTATCAATCTTGATCCAAATGACAATGAAAATACTGAAAAATCAAGTGCAGAATCTCAAGTTTTGAGTGGACCGGATGCATCACCAAGCAATAGTTCCAACTCAAATCCATGGAGTGGAAGATTGTGTGGAAATTTTAGTCTAGCAAATTCATCAAATACATCCAAGAAAGGTAAAGAAAAACTTTTTGCAGGTCATTAAACATGTGTAGGTTTTGAAGACGTTGATGGAAATTCAAGCGGTTCAGAAAAGAGTCTTGATGAGGAACTTGGATTGCCCTCTATGAACACTCTAGGAGTAAGAAGGGCACATGCAGATGATATACGGAGAAATGACCTAGGACCAAGAAGATCTGGGAGGATGTGCAATTCAGTGCAACGATCGACGTATGATAGTTAAATGGCTCGTCATTGTGCCTACATGACAAAGGTAATACAAGATGCTGAACCTTCTTGCTTTAAAGTTGCAATTGGAAATGCAGATTGGGAAAAAGCTATGGATGAGGAGATGGTTGCACTTTATGGAAATGATATATGGAAGCTGGTTCCATTGCCGTAAGGAAAGAAACCCATAGGCTGCAAATGGGTTTACAATGTAAAGCATAATGCTGATGGTAGCATAAGTAGGTATAAATCACGATTGGTAGCTAAAGGATATGCACAGACATATGGCATTGATTATGAGGAAACATTCAGCCCTATAGCTAAAATGTCTACTGTCAAAACACTTGTTGCATTAGCTACAGCAAAAGGATGGACTTTGCATCAGATGGATGTGAAGAATGCTTTCCTACATGGTGAGTTATAGGAAGAATTATATATGGAACAGCCACAAGGATATGAAGATTCAAAGCATCTAGAATATGTTTGCAGGTTGCCAAAGGCTTTGTATGAGCTGAAGCAAGCCCCTCGTGCATGGCATGCAAGAATCACTAATTACTTAACCAGCATTGGGTTTTCTATGTGTGATGCAGATCACTCACTATATGCAAGGAAGGTTGATGATGGCGTCACTATTGTGGATATGTATGTTGATGACCTAATTGTAGGTGGTGATAATGAAGGAAGCACCAAAGAGGTAAAGCAACTTCTTATGCAAGAATTTGACATGAAAGATCTTGGTGTGCTGCATTATTTCTTGGGCATTGAGTTTATACATACAAAAACATGTATATGGGTGTCATAAAGGCAATATGCCTTGAATATGCTACAAAAGTATGGTATGGCTGATTATAAGCCAATTTCCATGCCATTAGATCAGAATTTGAAGTTGGATACTACATCAGGTGAAGCATTGGAAAATGCTACTATGTACAGGAAAATTGTGGGAAGTCTTATATGTCTCACAATTACAAGGCCTAATCTAAGTTATAATGTTGGACTTGAAAGTCAGTTTATGCAAGTTCCCAAGAAGCCACATTTGGATGCTCTGATGTGCACTCTAGGTTATGTGAGTGCTACTTTAGATTATGCATTGTTTTATGAGAGTGGTGTAGATTTACAGGTTTATGGATACACCGATGCAGATTGAGCTGGTAGCATTCCAGGTACAAGATCTACTAGTTGTATTCTATTCTCACTTGGCAGTTGTTACATGGAGCAGTGTGAAGCAACCCGGTGTTGCTTTTTCGAGTGCACATGCTCAGTATAGAGGTGCTGCAATGGTAGCATGTGAGGCATCATGGTTAGAAATGCTACTTGTAGATTTAGGTGTGGAAATAGGAAAGCCTAGCACTATTTATTGTGATAATCTTAGCAGCATACAGTTAGCACGGAATCCTATTTTCCATGCTAGAACAAAGCATATCGAGGTACATTATCACTTCATCAGAGAGAAGGTATTAGCAAGTGATATTGATCTTGTTTATGTGAGAACAGATGATCAGGTTGCTGATATTTTCACCAAAGCACTTGGAGTTGACAAGTTGAAGAAGTTTAGGGAGATGCTTGGATTACAGGATATGGCGTTGAGCTTGAGGGGGAGTGTTGAGATATCAAGCTCAACATGTGATGATCCAAGATGACACGTACCAGTTTTTCATTTCTCTGACATGTATAGTGGTCATGCCGGTATATGTCAAGAATACTTCATTGAGCTTTATTAGAGTTATCTACGGAGCGTGATGGCACATTTTTTCCTTGCCAACTCACTCATTCGCGGACACTAGGTTTTTCCTTATGTGATCTTTATATATTGCACTTGTATTCTTGTTTTTAGGTCATTCTTGTACAGTCCTCTTTATGGAATAGAAGAAGAAGATCATTCTTCCTTGCCTCAATCTGTGTGTGTGCTTCTCCTTCAGAGTGTGTGTGTGTAAGATCTCTCCCTTATCTCCTTCCTCGTGACAAAGGCTTTATGTATTCATTGACGTACTTTGTACGTCAACCCAGAGAAGACACAGCTATGTTTATTTGAGGTTGAGTACTTAGGACATATAATTTTTGTAGATGAAATTAGAATGGATCCACAGAAAGTTTTCGTGATCCTTGGTTGGCCGATTCCTCAGAATGAGCACTAGTTGTGATCATTCTTAGGATTATCGGGCTTCTATAGGAAATTCATTGCCAGCTATTCGCGCATAGCTGCGCCATTGACGGATTTGTTACAGAATAATCTAAAGTTTGTATGGACTAGTGCACAACAGAAAGCTTTTGACACATTGAAATAAGCAGTTTTAAGTGCTCCAATTTTATTGGTGGTAGATCACCAAAAACCTTTTGAAACAGAAACTGATGCTAGTGGCATCGCAATTGGTGCAGTTTTGATTCAAGATGGCAGACCAGTAGCTTTTGAAAGTAAGAAACTTTCTCCATCTCAGAGAAATTGGCATGTCCATGAACAAGAATTATATTCAATATTTCATGCTTCGAAGATTTGGAGACATTATCTATATGGTGCAACTTTTAAAGTATACATGGATCATCACACATTGAAGTATTTATGTTCCCACCCTGATCTTCGGGGGAGACAGGCTAGATGGGCTGAGTTGATGTAAGAATTTCATATGAAAAATTATTTATACAAAAGGAAAAATGAATACAGTTGCAGATGCATTATCTCGTATTTTGCATCACATTAGCTTCACAGTTCTTGATAGTGATTTGATCCAAGAGATCAAAGATTCATAGATTGAAGATGATTATAATCAGTCTATAATCAACAAGTTATCACAAAATGATAAAGATAAATCATTCTCAAATTTTCAAGTGGAGCAAGGTTTGCTTAAAAGAAAGGGAAAGATTTGTGTGCCTAATTCCCAAGAAGGGAAGTTTAGAAAAGAAGTTATTTTTGAGAACCATGATGTACCTTGTGTAGGACATCCTTGTATAGAGAAAACTTTGCATTTGATGAGACATACTTTTTGGTGGCCAAAGATGGTGAGAGATGTAAACAATTATGTAAGTCAGTGTTTTAAATGTCAGGTGAATAAAGCAGAGCGGATTAGTTCTCTAGGTCTGCTACAGCCATTGGAGATACCACAGTATTGTTGGGATAGTATTTCCATGGACTTCATAATGGGTTTACCTAGGACACCATGACAAAAGAATGCTATTCTTGTAGTGGTTGATCGTTTGAGTAAAATGACACACTTTATCCCTACAAAGGAATCAATGGAGGTTGTGCAAGTTGTGGACTATTCATTCAGAATATTTTTAGACTCCATGGTCTACCTAGATCTATAGTTTCAAACAGGGATCTAAGGTTCAAAGGAAATTTTTGGAAACACGTGTTCAATAAGCTTCAAGTTCAACTCAAGATGAGTGGTGGAGAGTATCCACAGACAGACAGTTAGAACAAAAGAGTTCATCAGATACTGGAAGATATGCTACGGGTATATGTTTCAGAAAAGCAAACAAATTGGGATAGTTTTCTCCCATTAGTTGAATTTGCTGATAATAGTTGGAAGCACAAGACTACTAGGTTGGCACCTTTTGAGGTGATTTATGGATTTATTTCACATAGTCTAGTTACCATTGGGTTACCCAGGAAATCTTCGAGTGCTTCATAGTTTTTGACAGATTCGCAAGTTAACTTAAAATTAACTCAGTTCAATCTCCAGCAAGCTGTTGAAAGGATGAAAGCATTTGTAGATCGACATCGAACACCACAAACGTTTCAAGAGGGCGATCGCTTGTTTTTTCAAGTTTCACTTGGTTCATCATTAAAAGTGGGTCAGAAACTCAAGTTATCCCCTAGATTCTGTGGACCCTGGACAGTAATCAAGAAGATTAGTGATGTCCCATATAAATTGCAATTGCCAGATAATTGCAAAGTTCATTGAGTTTTCCATGTTAGCAAGTTGAGACCATACATTTGTCGAGATGAGAATTGTGTAGATGGTTTGGTTGCTTTAGAAAATAGAGCATCTCAGCCAGATGTTCCATTTCAAGTTCTTGATAAGAGGGAGCAGAAGTTAAGAGATCACTCCATACTAGAGTATTTAGTAGCATGGACTAGCCGTCCACTCACAGATGCTACTTGGGAATCAGAAACTCTGATTCGCAAACACTTTCCTTCCTTGATCACTGAGGACAGTGATCTCTAGAAGGGGGAGAGAGTGTTAGATTTATTTAGACCTCCATGGTCTACCATTGGTCTACCTGCATTTGGTCGAGGACCCTAGCCGGGTCAAGGACCAGAGCTCGAGGGATCCAAGGCTCTAGCACGGACCTTCGAGGTTATTCCATCTCCTCAAAGTGGCCATATGAGGACTGTTTGGACCTTCGAGAAGATTCTAGAGGTGCCAAGGATAAGGGCTATTTAAGGTTGGGAGGAGAGTGGTGGGTAGCTAATTGGGATCTTTCACAATGATTTCTTCAAGACTTTGGAAAATGACTAAGTTAAACCCCTATTTATTGTTTGGGAGAAGGCCATATGTTTTGACGCCCTCCCTAAATTTCTCAATGAAGGGATGATTAAGCTTATTTACAAAAAAGACAAAAAAAAAGGATTGAAAACTGGTTTCCCATCACTAGGCTGCAAACTGTCTATAAGATCTTAGCTAAGGTTCTTGCTAGTCACATTACCTTCCATCTGCATTCTTGGATTAGCGAAGACCAAAAGGGATTCATAAAGCAAAGATCCATCTTGGAGGGAGTTATTGATATGTGGGAAGGTCTAGGGTTTGCTAAAGAATCCTCCCAAGATGCTCTATTCATCAAAATTGATTTTGGCAAAGCATATGATTGCCTAGAGTGGGATTTCATTTTACAATCCCTTAAAGATATAGGGTGTGAACCTAAACTCACTAGGATGATCTCTATGCTTATGGGGAATGCCTCAATTTGAATTAATGTCAATGGTCAACTCTCTTAGTAAATCATGTTAAAATGCTCTATTTAGGCAGGGTTGTCCTCTAGCTCCTCTTCTTTTTGCCATCTTACTAATGGTCTTAGCTGCTTGGTTATTCATCATGCCTTTTTAGGATAGATCGAGGGCCTTCGACTCCCTCATAGTTAGAATCAAAAACTGATGAAACTCTTCACCAATGAGATGAATGTTTTTGTTCATAACGACACTAATAGTATTAACACCTCCTAGCATTCTCCAAATGTTTTCTATGCTACATCTAGATCTAAAATAAATAACTCCAAAACTACTTTCAAGACTATTTTGGGGCCCTCACCACAACCCTTGACTAACTAGGGAGTATAAAGAGATAAAAAATGGACATATTTTTTGGCTCATTGGTATCTCGATGTGTTCTGAAGTATCTAATCGGTAGCAATGGAATTGGGATCTGGACAAAGTAGATACAAAATTTGCCTACTCGAAGGGCATGGAGCACAAGTTTGGAGGATGTGCTATGGTCATTAGCAACTTCTTCATCTCATCCAATATCTATTTTCTTACTTCTAGGAGACCGAGAGATAAAGAATTAGTGAAGCTTCAAAGTACTTGTAGAAATTTCCATTGTACTTGTGAATCCCAACAAGAGGGGCATGCCGAAGATCAAGTGGGCCTTGTGTGCTGACCAAAAAGATTATTCAGGTTTGCACATTATTAATGTGGGGGATATGGCAGATAAATTGGCTGCCAAACGACTTCTTGAAGCATGGTGCAATGTGGAAGCTTCTTAGGCAAAACTAATTCTAAGGGAAAAATCCTCTCTTGCACTTCAAGGAATCCCTAGGTGGAAGAATACTGATCTACTCATCTTGTTGTTTTCTCAACTTAGAGGGCTCTGAAAGGCTTTGACCTTGTCTGCTCAATTTCGAAGAGTTAGAAGAAGATGAAACTGTACATTAGGGTTAATGAAAACTAGAAATGGGTGGCTAGGATTAGGCAAAATGATTCTGTTTGGTTTCTTATCAAGGGAATCAAGGACATTGATTTGGAGAAAATCCAAAGAGCAAACACTACAACATATCATGGGCATATCGGCACCTATACCAACACAAATACACCGCACTATTTTTGCCCCAGTGATGGTATAATCATCGCTATACACACCGGTACTATATCATCGATATGAATGTCGATATAGGCACTGGCATCGATGCCGATATCAATATGCACCATCAGTTAAAGCATCGATATAAGCACCGGTATTTTGCTGGAAGTGTGGACACTCATACCGGCACTTATACCAATGACTAAATCTGCAATTTTTTTTTGGGTAGAGTGTGTTGTCTCTTGCTGCAACAACATTTCTATGATGTTGTGTTGCAAAAGATAATACACTCTGCCCAAAAAAAAACCGAGTACATGTAACATGTACTCTAGTGGTTGCTGATCTAATGTTTACATGACCAACAACCAAAACACGATTTGATGAAGCAAAACACTATCAGACACAAAAGAGATGAGTAGAAAGAACCATGACCCATGTACAAAAGTGTGATAAAGAGATATATATTCCATGAATGAACCATGTACAAAAGTGTGGCAAACCATTGGCATATATGAGCCAAATGCAAACTATGGCAAATCACTCTCATATAGGAATCGAATATAAATTATGGCACACCATTTCCATATATGAGTGTAATACAAAATTGTGGCAAAGCACTGCCATACATATGCCCAGAGGAATAAAAACCTTGATACCTACAATCCTGCAACAAAGCATATGTGTGAAATGAGACAAATTGACATGACATTTATAAACAACAACTAAAAACACCAAACCAAGTTTATAAGGTCACCTCATCATAGATGCTCCCATGAAATGACCACACCGCATCCTTGCAAGTCCTCCAACGTGCAACAATCCATGACGATATCCATAAGCCTCCTCGATTCGCATTGGAGGATGATCCACTGCCAACTTCTACAATAAATATGAAAAATATTACATGAAGATACATGACGTGCAACACAATCAAATTCAATAATCAAAATGATACTTACAAACTCATAATACATAGTGTCATATCCGTCACTATACAAATGTGATGGTCGGACCATATCTAGATGTGTGGCTGCTACATCTGGCTCCTAACAATATCGGTCAGGAGTATGTTGTTCCTCATCGTGAATCAATTCCCACTCCTTAATGTCTAACCATATGGGCTTTGGTAAGCCTACTCTAAAACCATCACGAGCCAGAACTGAGTTTTACTTAGATCACTAGTGAGCTACTTGAGTGCATTAGAGGGAAATGTAGGCTTGATCCTACATATGCCGAGATTTGGGAGGCCATAGAGAAGGGAATCGTGATATATGGGTTTCCAGTGAGGATGGAGTATCGACGGGTACTCAAGAAGGATCGGCAACCACTAGAATATATGTCACATGTACTCAATTTTTTTGGGCAAAGTGTATTGTCTTTTTCTACACAACAACATGGTAATGTTGCTACAGAAAAAGACAACACACTCTGCCCAAAAACAATTTCATCTCATGAGAGCGAAAATTAATGATCCCTAAAGATACTATTAAGAACTAAAAAAGAGCTAAGAAGATTCATTTTTTTCTTAAGGAAGTTCGGCCATGGTCTAATCTCTCGGACTTTAATTAAAATAATGAAGAAAAGTTACAGGTGAATGGGACTAGTGCCCATGGGACCCCCCAAATCCCACAAAGTAGGGGATGAGTTCGGTGTAATAAAGTAAGTCTATGATCCAAGGGTCTGGCCGGTTCAGAGGGATCTGAACTCGGACACCGTTTGGTCATCCCTGTGTATGACCAAAGATCTCGAGTTTAGACTTACTAGGAGGTCTTGTGCTCTTGTGAACAATTGACCCACTTAGCTTAGTGGTTAAGTCTCAAGGATGTGAAGGAGGAGGTCTTGGGTTCAATCCCCATGGGGAACATGGGGAGAGTATTTTGCCCAAAGAGATCTAGAGCCTTCTAGAAGCATCCACTTTAGTTAACTCGAGTTAATTGGGACACTTGGTGCACATGTAGTTACATGGCTGACACTTGGATGGTTAGTATCCACCTGCCCAAGAAGGCAGTCCCCTGGAGAGAGCTATATATAGAGGCATTTGGTTGGGAGGAGAGTCATCTCTCTAGCATGTGGTGGTCGTAATCCTTGTTCTCTTGCATTGGTATCAGAGCCAAGCTCTCATGGTGACCTTGGAGTGGGCGTCATCATATGTCTCTCCATTAGCTTGTTGTTCATTACTTTTTGCGTGTATAGCTCTCTTTTATATTTCTGCCCGCGGCTGTCCCGAAGTATCATCACGACTGGCTATCGTCTTGGCGGCCATAACATAAGGTGAAGATCACCAAGATAGAACGCATATCTGCTGCGAGCACTGGAAGGACTCGAACTCGCGCCCTTAATTAAGAATGTCACTCTGATATCCGCAACGCCAATGGGCATGTCTCTGTGTATGATCCAGAGAATTTATACTATTATTCTGATGATCTTTATTCGGCGCTGAAGAAGACCTGTAGTCGACGGAGCAAAAAGCTATATATATTATTTTATCAGTCGACGGGCGTTGAACTCATAACCTGTGTCGGGTCTATAATTCATCGTTGTACACAAGTCGCCAAGGTGCTGTGTTCAATTACCCTGGAGATTACCATTGTAATGGAGTACGAGCGACTCAAAGCTTCTTCAGCAGACGAAAAAGAACAGTAGCCAAAGCGGGGCTCGATCCCGAGACCTGGCAGACTCCAAATTATTCTTCAGCCATGAGCGCAATTACTAATCTCACTTTGGCGCAGTAGTTTCTCAAAAGTCTACAACAATACGTCCGACCGAACACACAACGCTGAAGCTTAGAGCTTCGTGTGTTGCTATGAGCAATTAAATATTCATCTCTGTCGAAGTGCTCCTCGTCGTATGCAGTCATTGCTATTGGTTTGATTAGCCAAATTAATTATGCGTGCTCTTTGGAGAATTCGGGATTTGACCTCGTTCCCTAACAGAAGCTATGGACGGGTCTTGTCCATTACAGCGACCGGTACATTTGGTCTCTGGACGGGTCTATGACTTCTACGCAGGCAAACGGCTATTGTATCCACTGCGCAGGCGCGGACGCGTGCATTACGACTCCACAGTTAATAACTATACTGTATTTGCGCCTCCTGACAGCTTGTCCAGCAGACGATATAAAAGAATGGAGTCTTCAGCAGGTCGCTGCCCGGGTATTGAACCATCGACCTCTGATGGAGCAAAACTTTCTCTAAACCACGAAGAATCTAGCTATTCGATGAAGGAAGCGCTGGGATTTTGATTCTACCACGACAGACAGATGGACATCGTAGTAACCACGAGGACAAGTCGACATACGAGCTTTCTCAGTTGACGCATATATCTTCATATGACGTTTGCGTTGTGGAAGTTTACAACGGAGAAAGCAAAAAAAAAGTTCTTCTTTGGCAAAAGAAGCTCATGTCAACGCTAACTCCTGTGGAATTGAACTCCACACCTGCGCATAGAGAAGTCATTGTGATATTCAACTAGGCATCTTTTTTATTTCCGATCAAGGCATCCAAGGAGCTTCTATCAAGTCTTATTGCATCGTCTTCTTTATCTTACACCCATTGAGAAGAGGGTGTGTCATACAAAGACCATGTAGCTGGAGGGCATGCATCCATGGTGGATGTTGCATGCATTGAGTCTTCAAAAGTATGGAGAATGAAGCTAACCAAGATGAAGAATCATTTTTTCTTGAGGATCAAGAGGATGAATCACTCTTCCAAAGGATCAAGGGAAGGACGTAGCTCTATGTGGAGCTAAGTATTTTCCAAATTATGTTTTCATTTTGATATTTGTTTACTCGAATGCTTTCATTTAGGATGCATTAATTAGGACTAAAAGCATAGTCCAATTATGATGAAAGCTAATTAGAGGACTAAACAATATTGAAATGACACAAAAGTATGTAAAGTACTTTTCAGTTTTAGGTATGCAATTGAAATTTCTATTTCCATTCATGAAAAGATTATTTGTGCATAAAAGAATGTTTTGTGCACATCAAGTTCGCACTTGCTTGGGAAAGGTAGTCAATTCTCCAGTTCATGCACTTGAATAAATACCTTTGGCCAGAATAGCAAGCAGGTTGTTTTTTGCATGGATGCTGGTTTGCATACCTAATAAGCTCAAGATTTGCTTAAGTTCATTACACTTGCATGAACTCACATGCATTTGCACCCAAGAATGGGCATTTGCATACATGAACATGCATTTGCATGCAAGAAGATGCATGAGCATACACATGATCTTTTGGTAAGTAGCTGAACGCATATATTTTCATTCCTTTCTTTTTCTAACTTGACTTAGCTAGGTGGGAAAAATAGAAAATTACCTAGTTGCAAGGATCTTGACCATCATGCAACTAAGTATCTAGCCTATTTTTTCCCCAAAAAGTGATACATAGGTACCACTTAGTAGGAGTCTTTTTGAGGAAAAGAAAGCATGTTGAAAGAAAGTATTCATCTTTTCTTATCAGTAAAGATTCCAAGAAAGTAGAGCTACTTTCCAACTGCATGCTCAGTCTAAGTTTGGGAAGAAACCCAGATATTCTTAGCAGCTATCGAGGATTTAGTTGTTTTTGGATGTTCATGTTCATGCATCCAAGTAAGGAAGTTTCTGTTGAAACTTGTAAGTTCCAAAATATTTTTAGGAGATTTAATACTTCAATATTCATCAAACATTGATGAAAATAAATAGAAGTATTGAACTTCTAGAATCCCTAGAACTCTAGTGGTCATAGATGATAGTTTCCAGAAATGCATCTCGAGGCATGATGCAAGGGCGAAAACTTTTCAAGGAAACTTGCTTGATTCTATTTAAGCTAATTCAAGGCTTAAAAAATCAAGACAAATATTAATTGATCTTTAGGAATCAAGTAATTTCCTAAAGTCATGATAATTAATGAAATGATTCAAATTATTTTCATTTTTGAAACAGATATCTTAGGAAATCCCGATATTTCCTAAAGACAATTTAGGAAACAAGTTCTTTCCTTAAAAGATTAGCTTCAAGTGGTAAGGCCTTGAAGAGACCCAAGCAAAGTAATCTTTGGAAATTAAGCTATTTCCTAAAGATAAGCTAATGAAAGAGTCCAATTAACTATTTTATTAGTTAAATGAGAATGTCTTTTGGACAAGCAAAGCCTTAAGTCTTGGTCTTATCCAAAAGTCTAGAATTCCTTTTGAAGATCTTTCCAATAAAGGAGAAGATTCCAAGATGAATCATCTGCTTCAAGTTATAGCTTAGTATTACTTGATTCCTTGGTAGGAATCAAAAAAAAATCTTGAAAGAAAAATCTCCCCAGATGTGAGACTAGCATCTTTCAAGAAAAGTTTTATAGCAAGTAGTTCCCAGCAAATCCCTAACCACCAGTTTTGGTATTTAAGTCCAAATAAGTGATATAACCTAACGGTATATCAAAGATTCTTAGCTTTGGAATCTGAAAAGCATTAGAAAATGCTTGGACTTAAGTTGAGTGAAAGATCTCTAAAAATCCTGCAGGTAAGCAAAGAAGCTTAAGATAGTTTAAGAGATCTTAAAGATAAAGACTAAGTCTTTATTTTTGTCGCAAGTATCAACCAGAATTGATCAAACTTGGCCATGATTGTCCAAGAATGTGTAATTAGAACTACTCTGTAGATTGCCCAAGTATTGGCAGTAAAATTCTGTTAGGAATGATTCACTCAAGTTCCATTTATTGAATGGAAAATTGTGAAAAAAAAGTAAGCTGTTCCAAGTCTGAACAGAGTGAAGTAATTCCAAGAATGTAGTCTGCAACCGTGCAAACGGTACTTAAGTCTGTGGAAGGTAAAACATAAGTGTTTGCCTAT
Source organism: Ceratopteris richardii (assembly GCA_020310875.1). Taxonomy (NCBI): domain Eukaryota; kingdom Viridiplantae; phylum Streptophyta; class Polypodiopsida; order Polypodiales; family Pteridaceae; genus Ceratopteris; species Ceratopteris richardii. The sequence continues at coordinate 53,654,539 of CM035433.1, read as the reverse complement.
CCTTAAAGGGATTTTGGTACAAATCCAGAAAGCATGAGCGGATGCTCAGACTTATGCAGTAGAGAGATTCCTGTAAAAGTCTCGGTCGAGATAGGTACCTAAAGCAATAGTAAAGAAGGAATCTAAAGACAAGAAGTTAAAAAACTCTTGTCACTACAAATTGGTCAAGGATAAACCAATCAAACTTGAATTTTTGAAAATTCAAGTACTTGGAATTCTATTTGGTTTTCATTTGAAAACTCAAGCAAAGAAGGATGGATGTTCCATCAAAAGGTTTTTCAAGTTCCCTAAGAAAAGCACAAGATCATGCGAAGGAATTAAAACCTAGAAAAGTCTAGTTAGAGGTAATGCCTGAAACTTCTAAATTCTTGTAAAAGAATTAAAAAATAAGGTACTCTATCAAGAGATGTTTAGACTCTAGGATAAGAATCGCCCACACATTAATGTGAATATAAAATAGGGTGGTATGGGACACCAGATTTTATACTCAGATTGATGTAGGAAAGATGGTATGGGACATCGGACCGTAGGATGATAATTATCTTTTAGTCTTAGTTTGGATTTTGAAGTTCGGTTTCATCCTCAAGGGAATTAAGACTTCAAGGAAAGTTTAATTCGTAAAGGATGAAAATAGTATCTTAGGATACTTCAAGGTAACTTTAAGATCAAGGAAATTGAAGATATGAAGAAAGTAACTTCTAAGATCTTCTTCGAACACTTCAAGCTTAAGTGTTATTGATCAGAAATATTTGATAAATTTCTGAAAGAAGTTGGACTTTGATTTTGAGTTGATCTTTTCAACTAAAGATTTAATTGACTAAGTCAAGTATCAAGTTCCAAGTGTAACTTGATAAATTCACTCTTCTGACTCAAAGAAATGCACAAGAATTGCATTCACAATTAGAAGTCAAAAAGTCTGAATCTGACATGAACTTAGTCTCAATTGAAGCATTATTTGAATACGAAACTCATCGACAGAACCTCAGTGGGTCGATACACTGATGTTGGTTACCACACTAGTATCTTGTGGTTGGATGATGTTTTTGATTTGCTTTGAATCTTTTTGAGAAACCAGCTTATTTCTCTTAAAGATAAAGACAATGCTTCAATACCCTGTTGAAATAGATCGTTAAGAAGTTAAAGTCCTGAGTCAACTAGACTTTGACTCATAGCAAGTTTATGTATGTTCGAAGTTTGAATTGGTTGTACAGAGTTTTAGTTATTTCTTTCTGCTTTCCAAACCTTTTGGAATTGGCTCAGACATGGTATCCGATTCCTTTTGCAAAAGTCTCGGGTTAGCCGGTTAGAATTAGATAACTAACTTGAACATCCTAGATAGATGTTATGTACAAGAACCTTTTCAATCTTCAAAAGAAAATAAGTCTAAGTGGACTTATTTATTTGAGTTTGCTTCAAGTTATAGCATAAATGATTTCCTAGAGTCCAGTGTACTCTAGAATAAAGAAGTTAGGAATTGCTCATTAGATTGACAATTCCCAAGAACTTTCATTTAATTCTTTGAGAAAAGTGTCCTAAGTTGGACAAATTTCATTATGGATTTGTATTGAGCAAGTTATAGTATGGTTGACTCAAAGAAAATGGTAACTTTCTCTTACAGTTTACATAGGATTTTTTCAACTCATTAGGACAAAGTAGTCCTCTAGTTGGGTGAAAAAAAATCAAGTAACTGTTGGATCAAAGTAAACCATTGTATAAACATCTAAGTTAGATGTTTGAGACAACCAAACTTCAAGTTCTCCAAAACAAATTCAAGTGACTCAACAATTCTCAAATTCTTGCGAGGGATAAGAATCCCACCTTCATTACTAAGTCCATGCACCAGTCATGCCCAGAAATGGACTAGTAATTTGAATCCACCTAGTTCACATGTTTGTGCCTAGATCGCATATCCAGAAACTGTGAACTGGCGAGGGATGTGTTTAGATCCACCCTTATTATTCTTCACTAGTTTGTACTTTGTCCCATTCATCAAAGTGCAAACCCAGATAGTTTTTTGAATCATTTGGGCAGGGACGCCACCACAGAGATGAGACATGTTCTTCCAGTTTTAGAACATGAGGCTCGAGGGTTGCCTATAGTATCTATATAGCTCTATTTTCGAGGACGAAAATATTTTCCAAGGGGGGAAGAATGTAATAAAGTAAGTCTATGATCCAAGGGTCTGCCCGGTTCAGAGGGATCTGAAATCGGACACCGTTTGGTCATCCCTGTGTATGACCAAAGATCTCGAGTTTAGACTTACTAGGAGGTCTTGTGCTCTTGTGAACAAGTGACCCACTTAGCTTAGTGGTTAAGTCTCAAGGATGTGAGGGAGGAAGTCTTGGGTTGAATCCCCATGGGGAACATGGGGAGAGTATTTTGCCCAAAGAGATCTATAGCCTTCTAGAAGCATCCACTTGAGTTAACTCGAGTTAACTGGGACACTTGGTGCACATGTAGTTACATGGCTGACACTTGGATGGTTAGTATCCACCTGCCCAAGAAGACAGTCCCCTGGAGAGAGCTATATATAGAGGCATTTGGTTGGGAGGAGAGTCATCTCTCTAGCATGTGGTGGTCGTAATCCTTGTTCTCTTGCATTCGGTAAGCTAGAGGGCGTTACAAATGAGGCGTACAAAACTATCATCTCCTTCATGGGGGACCCATTTGGGTTTTAGCTTGTTATCTACGAGGACATAAATACAGTGGTGCCTAAATGGAGGAGATCTCTTATCTCGAGAGATTCTTTCACCTAGAAGAAACAAGGATTTCTTAATCCTCCATTCCTTTGGGATTTGGCCAAAGTTGACAGCACATCGCTCCCTACAAATTTTCCAAAGAGTCTCGCCTCTGATAGCATTCCATACCCTAGAAGAGCAGCCAACCGCCTCACCCAACAGCACCTGTTGCCAATTGATTTGGTACGAGAGATGCAGAATCCGTGTCAGGTGAAGCCAGATAACACGGGACTTGGGGCAATCGAAGAAGAGGTGAACAAGGTCTTCGATGCATCGATGGCACCGCTTGCACCATGGAGGCACACCACAAATTTTGTTGGCCCTTGCATTGTACCAGATACCTTTATGCAAGATTTTCCACATGAGAACGGATTTCTTGATCTCAATAAGGGGGTGCCAAATTGACATGAACTTAAGTTCCCATCCAAGTTTGGTCCAAGAAAGGCACTAGACCTTGTTAAGAGTGTGATGAACATCTAAGTTTTCTTTGAAGTTGGGAATTCTGGATAGTTTCTTACCATTGCTCCATTTGAGGCCCTCTAGGCAAGGAAGATCCTGTCCACAGAGAAGGCACGTAGTTGAGTGGTCCCACGCTGAACACCTGTTTTGAAGAAGAGTCCATTCTTCGAGAGAAATTCTATGTCTTGGGTCTAAGTCTTCAAACCTAATCCACTGGCCGGTCTCTTGATTCCAGAGCTGTTTCCACTGTTTGTACCCCTTGTTCCATAGTCGGTTAGCCATTTGGAGATTCCAAGACTCCACCTCCCTTAAGCCGCTGATCTGGAACCAGATAGAGTCATTTTGTCTTATCCCAGCAGCCCACTTCCACTCATCACTGACTCTGATGAATTGTTTGGCTTTGTTCCAACTCTTCCATAAGGAACACACGAGGCTAGAGCCTTCAGGGGACACCGGGTGGGGGGAGAACAAAAGTGTGAGGATCCCAATGTCCTTCCAGCCGGGAAGACCAACTAAGGTAAGGTCTTTCGAATTTTTGAAGATCAATTTAGCCCAGGAGGAATCTCTATTGCACCAAGCCTTGATAAACCACTTTGTCGCCAGCTTGTCAGCTAACCCAGTGATATCCAAAATACCCAAGCCCCCCGAGTCTTTTGAGCTAATACAAGTTTCCCATTTGATTTTGGGAATCTCCCTCTTATTGGGGTCCCAGTCCATAGGAAGTTTCTGCAGATCCTTTCCACTTTGGCCAATTCTTTCTCCTTAGGTCTCCAACAGGAGATTCATTTTTTGGATAGGCAATATTAATGCAAGGACAAATGTCTTGAATTGTATAATGGATTAGCTCGTAGATAACTCCTTTTAAAAATAATTATGCACTTCGTATATTCCAACGCAGCACTGCACATGCTCACTTGGAGTAAAGGATACGCATGCTTCTCTCCCATGCACGGACGTGAAGAAAAAAGAACGTACATAGAGAAAAAAAGAAAAAACACTTTGTACATACACAGAGAATTTTTTTGTTTTTTTTTTAATAAAAGGAAGTTCGGCCTTAGCCTATTCTCCCAGACTTTTATTAAAATAAAGAAGAACGGTTACAAGTGAATGGGACTAGTGCCCATGGGACCCCCCAAATCCCACAATGCAGGGTAGGAGTATGGCAAGCTAGAGGTCACGACAAATGAGGCAGATAAATCTTTCATCACACTCATGTGGGACCCATTTGGGTTTCAACTTGTTGTTTTCAAGGAGATAAATACAATGATGTCTGATCGGTGGAGATCTCTTATCTCGGGAGATTCTTTTACCTAGAAGAAACAATGATTTCTCGATCAACCATTCCTTAGGAGTTTGGCCAAAATTGACAGCACATCGCTCCCTCCAAATCTTCGAAAGGGTCTCACTCCTGATGGCATTCCACAGCCTCGATGAGCAGCCGACCGCCTCACCCAACAGCACCTGTTGCCAATTGAATTGGTGTGTGAGTCTCAAAACCCGTGCCACGTGATGCCAGACAACCTGGGACTTGGGGCAATCGAAGAACAGTTGAGCTAAATCTTCGATGCATGGATGGCAACGTTTGCACCATGGCGGGACACCATAGATTTTATTAGCCCTTGTATTGGACCAGATTCCCTTATGCAAGATCTGCCACATGAGAATCGACTTTTTGATCTCAATTAGGGGGTGCCAAATAGACATGAACTTTAGTTCCCACCGAAGGTTGGTCCAAGAAAGGCACCACCTCTTGTTAAGGGTGTGGTGAACATCTAGGTTCCCTTTGAGGTTGGGGATTGTGGATAATTTCTTACCATTGCTCCATTTGAGGGCCTCTAGGCAAGGAAGATCCTGTCTGGAGAGAAGGTGGGTAGTTGATCGGTCCCACGCCAAACATCTACCTTTAAGAAGAATCCATTCCTCGAGGGTAACTCTGTGTCTTGGGTCTAAGTCTTCGAACCTAATCCACTGGTTGGTCTCTTGTTTCCAGAGCTATTTCCATTGTTTGAACCCCTTGTTCCACAACCGCTTTGTAGTTTGGAGGTTCCAAGGCTCCACTCCTCTAATGCCGCTAATCGGGAACCAGATAGAGTCATTTTGTCTTATCCCAGCTGCCCACTTCCGCTCATCACTGATTCTGATGTATTGTTTGGCCTTGTTCCAACTCTTCCATAAAGAGCACACGAGGTTAGAGCCTTAAGGAGACACCGGGAGGGGGAAGAACAAAAGTGTGAGAATCCCTATGTCCTTCCAGCCAGGATGGCCAACAAAGATAAGGTCTTTCAAGTTTCTAAATATCAATTTAGCCCAAGAGGACTCACTGTTGCTCCAAGCCTTGATGAGCCATTTAACCGCCAGCTTGTCAGCCCACCCAACGATATCCAAAATACCCAAGCCCCCTGAGTCTTTCAAGTTAATGCAAGTTTCCCAATTGATTTTGGGAATCCCCATCCTATTGGGGTCCCTAGCCCAAAGGAAGTTTCTGTAAATTCTTTCCTTTTTGGTCAACTCTTTCTCCTTCGGTCTCCAACACGAGATAAAGTAAATAGTCGTTGAAAGCATAAATGTGTTCACAACCATAACACGCCCAGCCAAGTTGACTTGCATACCTTTCCAATGGTTTAGTTTGCTATCCGGCTTGGCCAGCACCTAGTTCCATCGTTGGTCCATTGTGATGTCGAAGCCCATCGGGATGCCGAGGAGATGGAAGAATTGACCTCTAGGGATAAATTGACACCCCTGATGCAACAACAATTGGGGTGGGGGTCCATGGATTGCTCTGAAAGCGGTTTTAGCATGGTTGATTTTTGAACCTGACGCCACACAAAAGGTGTCAAGGCAACTCCAGAACACCTCAATGTTGTTCATGTCGTTATGCACAAAGCCATTCATATCATCGGTGGAGAGTCTAGAAATCATTTGGCCGTGATTTAGAGGTAGGGAAAGACCCATGAGGTTGCGAGATTCCATGTGATGCTTTAAAAGGAAACTGAGGCCATTCGAGGCAATCGTGAAGAGTAGAGGAGCCAGAGGGCAGCCTTGCCTAATAGATCTTTTTAAATGTATGGGCTCAGAGAGCTTACCATTAATATTTATTTTAGTTGAAGCATTTCTGAGAAGAGTGAAAACCATTTTCGTGAACATTTGGCTGCATCCAAGGTCTTTTAGTGATTGGAGAATAAAGTCCCATTCCAATCTGTCATATGCTTTGTCGAAGTCGATCTTAATGAATACTAGATCTTGAGCAGACTCCTCAGCAAACGTAAGGCCTTCCCAAATGTCGACAATTGCTTCAAGTATAGATCTACCTTTGACAAAACCTTTCTGGTCCTCGCAAAGCCATGATTTTAAATGACAAGAGATTCTGTTGGCGATAACTTTGGCAATTATCTTGTATCCAATTTGGAGCATGGTAATCGGCTGCCAATTTTCAATTTTGTTCTTATCTCCCCTTTTATGAATTAACTTGATGACCCCTTTATTAAGACACTCAGGAAGGGCACCGAAGGAGAGAGCCTCGAGCCACACCAAATGTAGTGGGGTGGCCACCACCTGCTTGAAGGCCTTGAAAGACTCATTGGTGAGGCCATCAGGACCTGGACTCTTTCCATTGGGAAGAGCATCAATAACCTCGATAATTTCGTTCTCAAAGATGTTAGCTTCCAGAAGAAAATTCATGTTCTGAGGGATTCTCGAGTGAGCTACCCTTGAGATGGTAGCCATGCAGTCACACCTGTGCGGGGAAAGAGGAGTCGAGACCCCGAGGAGGTGGGTAAAGTGCTCGACGATGATAGATCTGTTCTCGACTTCCGAGTTACATTCGATCCCATTGTTATCGACCAAGAAGGGGATGGATTCCGTTGCTTGTTTCTTTTTGAGGATGTTACACATCTCTTTCGATGGTTTGTCGGCCTTTCCCGCCCACCAGTCTTTGAAGAATATTTGGAGATTTTTCGTTTGAACCTCCTCCTCTAGTCTTAGTCTTCCCCTAATTTTCAGAAGACCTTGCTGGCATTGCAAGTTACCTTTGTTCACTTCTTCTTCAAGTCGTGAGAGTCTCCAGTATACCATTTCTCTTCTTTTTTTCCGGATATCTCTTATGGCCTTATGAGTCCTTATCAGAATTTTTCGAGTCCTTTCGAGTGCGCTTCTCCAACACTTAGCCGGTTCATTACAGAAGGCAAAGGCCTCCGCCCAAACAGCGGAAGTTTCTTGGTGGATAGAGGGGAGGGAAAATGACATCTGACAAGCGTGAAACCAAGGAGCTTTCCGGAGCGTGGGAATCGGTTTGAAAGACAGAGTAATCGGGTAGTGGTCCGAGATAGTCAAGTCCATGTGTTGGGAGATCGAAGGAATACCCCACTGGAGGATGGTGTTTTGGTTGATGTAACATCTATCAAGTCTAGATTTCCTCAGAGAGTCCCCCAGTTGGAGGTTAGACCAGGAGAACCCCTTCATATCTTTCACCTCGACCAAGTCGAGATAGCTTGGTTTTATCCCATATCTCTTTCTCTTGACCGTCAATAATTTTCCTCTTGTTATTCCAGCGGTCCTCAGGAAATTCCACCATGTTGAAGTCCCCGTAGAGCAAAACATTGTGGGAGAGGGATCAAGGGAAGTCCAAGTGTCGATTCTATCCGTCTCACCACTAGGGATATAAAGTGAGACCATGGTGAACTGATTAGGGAACCCGAAAGAGGCTGCAATCCAATGATGATTTTGATCTTCACACCTTGAGGTCAACTTGCTGGACCACGATTGACTAATATCAATTCTAGCGCCGCCCGTACCCCTAGGGTGCAAAGTGGAGAGCCAAAGGTGGTTCTGAGAAATGCGTTTAAGTTGTTTCTGGAGATCCTCTGCGTCGATTTTAATCTCTTGTAAGCAGATAAAGTCGGGGTTGAGGCACTTGTCTTTGAACCATTGACCAAGAATCGCCGCTCTTGAGGGGTCTGACAACCCCCTGACGTTAAGCGAAGTGATTTTCATTATTGATGGTTGCCCTCTTTGAGGGGAGGGACCCGATCTTTTTTTTCTTTTGATCTTCTTTTTTTCTCCAAACTTCCTGACTCAGGATCCTACTCTTGAGGGGGCTCTTCCAAGGCATGTCTGACGGTTGTTTCCCTTTAAGCTTTGACTTTTGTTGTGGTAAGCTTGGCAAGCATACTGGAGGAGTAGGGCCGAGGAAGGAGCTTTCACTGTCTTGATTATCTTCGTTGCTCGTGGTGAAGCCATCCTCTTTACTGGTGGTGTAACCTTCTTGGTTGTCTTCTTTGCTGGTAGAGCATCCAGGGGAAATGTTAGCAGGGTCTTCTTCATAAAGGTTATCCCCTGGGAGGTCGACCTCATTAATCTCCTTTTCTAGGTTGCAGTACATGTTATTCGAAGGGGCAATGGTCGTAGCGTTCCTTGCTAGTGCTCTTTGAGGGCTAACTTTCTTCCTATGTCTTACTTCAGTGAACCCTTCTGACTCCGTCTCTGCAACACAAGTGTCCGCTTCTTCCTCCATCGGAGAGGGATGGCCCCTAGTGCCAACTTGAGGGAAAGGATCCGGGGCCGCATCTGGTTTAGGCTTTTTTTTTTTGGTATTTTGCTTCAGGGGGCAGTCTTTGATCCTGTAACTTTGGAGTCCGCAATGAAGCATGCATTTGGCAAATTCTTGGAGGTAATCTCCTGAACCCAAATCATACCATCGCCACAGTTTTCAAAAGCAGGACTCACAAATTGAAGTTTGCTTTTTTTAATGCCTCTCTTTTTTCCCTTTTAAACGAGACTCACTCTTTTTTTCCTTTTTTTAAAAAATAAACTTAATTTGCTTTAATGAAGGGCGGCAGTCCAGCACACATTAAACGCCTTCAAAAATTCACGTTTCCAAGGGCTGAAGAAAGAACGAAGCACAGTCGGCTGACTTTATGTGAAGTAACGAAGCGTGCAGTATCGCGCACTCCTTGGTATCGCGATGGTTAACCGAGCAGTATTGCGCACTCCTTGGTATCGCACACTCCTAGATATCGTAGGTATCGCGATCGTATCGCCGTGGGTGACGTGACGATACCACGGTACAAGCCTCCACCCAGGGAGGTACCAACTCGCGATACCAATCACCCGAGGAGACGACCGCAACCGCAAGGTTTACAGCAGTTTATCTGCTCCTCAAGATCACAACTTTGGAGCTGGGCGATGGAGTTTGGACTTTGGAGCTGGTGTGCGTGTACTCTTTCAGAGCAGAGTTTGAACTTTGGAGCTGCGTGGAGTTTGGAGCTCGCACAGACCGCCTTACCTCCTCCCCCGGCTGCTCTACAGCTGAGCAAAGCAAGTCAGGTCCTCCATCAGGTGTTGCAAAGCGAATCTTTTTGTTCGCGGAAGAAGGAAGCACTTGGAAAAATACACGTCATGATCCTCAGCAGACCGCCATAGCCGTCGCACGCAAGCTCATCAGCAGACCTCCATAGCCGTCGCACGCCTTGTTAAGGCCAGCTCATCAACAGACCGCCATAGCCGATGCACGCAAGCTCATCAGCAGATCGCCATAGCCGTCGCACGCCATCGCACGCCTCATCAACTACCCAGAGAATATGTTTCAGATCCAGTTGCCGATGACATTTGAGTAATGTAGAAAGGAATGAAGTAGTACAGTATGACTTCGAATAGAAGGAAACCTGAGGCAGGGCACGATACGGTAGACGACGCATTGCTGCTGTACAAGTGAACGGTATAGTATTCGCGAGACGAGACTCTATAAAGCTATAAAGTGAATGAACATAGTACAGATCCAATTGCCGATGACATAGTACAGTATGGCTTCGAATAGAAGGAAACCTGAGGCAGGATACGATATGGGTAGACGACGCATTGCAGAATGAGCGCACATCGATTAAAAGCTAGTACCGTTTTAGTACAGCGGATCACATGGTCTCTGAAGGAATCTTCATCGATGCATCATATTAACTTGAAACATTTCATACGTAACTACATACTTTTATTTATAAATTCTTAACAGGTAACAAAATTAGCGTATAAACTCCAAGATAATCAACGCACGAACACGAGTGCCACACATACATACATAAGTACGTGTTTACATACATACGTGTATATATATATATATATATATATATATATATATATATATATATATATATATATATATATATTCTCGAAAAGTAGCTTCGTGGCTACATTGACTTCGAAACATCATTCCAACAACATAAATTTAGAAATGAATAAGAATACATTCGCCATCTTGCGCAGCGTATGCATAGTTGCAAAAGAAAATTGGTAAACTCATAAGCCACGAAGAATATATAAACAATGTTTATTGAACCTTTGTTCAAAATAATTTGTTTACAAGAGAACACGATTGTAATGGCATATAATTAACATCATACCAACACAGACATACGTGAATTTATATTGCAAACACACCAACAGAGACATACGTGGATTCATACGGACATAGGACACAGAACTCAAAACAGCTAATGAAAGCACAAAAGTACAGAGTTCTACTATAATGACAATACTAGAATCTGCAATATTGAACCGCAAGCCACAGTTTGCAAATCTGCAGGAGTATGGAGTACTAAGCGGAGACATAATCGAAAATGGAATACAGTCACCTCGAATAGAATGAAATCTGCAACACAGGCAGACATATTAGCACAGGCAGACAGATTAGAATGAAATGGTGTCCGGAGGAGGAAAGTCTAATTTGTTAATTGAACGGTAACCAGCACTCTCACAGATGATGGGTCTAGTTGCGCCAATTGAGCATGAAGTGCATACAGCGAATAGTCTCACGTACACAGTTTTGTTCTTGGATATTGCTCGGGAGTTGTGGCCTTCGACTTTGGGTGAACTATTAGAACATGGACGGGCGTGCTTTGGAAGAATACGTGCTTTCGTGATTGCAACTAGTCTTCGATAGACTAGACATGCACACGTACGTTTGTGTATATATATATATATATTATATATTATATATGTGTGTGTGGGGAATTAAAGGACACATAAAAGAATGCTTCTAGGATTTTCATGAATCTAGAGTCTTTTGTGGAGAAGGAATTGTAGTAAAGCTAGCTATTCGATCTCGTATATTGTGTGCACACTTCACAGTATTATAGGGTTGTGGGCCCATTGGGATGAAAACGAAATCGTTAGATTCTAGATAAAGGTAATTCAAATAATGATGCTTATGGCCATTCTGATTGCGATTTTTATTTTTGTCGCCAATCCATCGTATCCTCTTCGTTGTGATGTTCTAAGACAAGGAAATCTAAGAAAATCACAAATAATTTGATACCCTTGTTGGTTACTGTTGATATATTTAGGTAGTGATGTGTGTGAACACACTAGGACCGCCGGGGCACTTTTTTCCCTCTTTAGGAGGTTTTTTTTCCCTCAGCTTGTATATATGCCTATTGCCCTAATGGGCTACTTATCTTTGTACATTGTAGTGGTAATACATTCAGTATTGTGTGTTGTGCTCTAAGCTTCTTCTTCTTCCTTGTGCTATTCGCGTGCTTCTGCAGACGTGTAACTCAAACAGTTGGTATCAGAGCAGGTCGCCGCTTCATCTAGGGCATCGTTGACACCCCTCCAGTCATAGTATAGAATCGCACAAAATTTGGTGAGCATACTCAGGGTGATTAGGAGATCAAAACGGCTATGCTTCTTTGGTACCAAAATCGCGATCTCAGCTCATTTTGACCTCCAAATGCACTATCACAATGCTTATGTGAACTATTTCATCTTTTTGTGCCAAAGCTATATAGAAGTTTTGGTTCACCAGTGTAAGCATCTCGCAACTTTTTTAGATACAATCATTTTTTTGCTTCAGGGTATTTTAGTCAATGGCCATGGCTAAAAGCAGTGATGTATTCCATATGGCTATTGAGGATAAGTTGGACAGTACCAACTACCCATTGTGGGCTTATATCATGCGACATGCGTTGGTTGCAAAAGGACTGTGGAACATTGTGTAAGGTGTTGAAAAACATCATATTACACCTGCAAACACAGGTATTGAAGTTGATGCAGATTGCATTGAAAATGTTGATATTCTTCAGATTCCTGTTCGTGCTACGGTTTCTGCTACACCTACTATAGAGCAAATTTTTTGGGATGGCAAAGATGCTCAGGCACATGCATTAATGGCCGTTTCTATCAAAAACGCCATTATTCCTCACGTTGGCTCTTGCAGAACAGCTAAGGATGCTTGGGATACACTTACCACATTGTACCAAGCTAGGAATGAGGCTCGTGTTGCTTACCTCCAAAAGCATTTGGAGAGTGAGCATATGAATGAAGGTGATTCTATGGACAATTTTATAACGAAGATCAAAGACTTGAAGGAATAGTTGATTTCTACTGATGAAGTTATACTAGATAGCTCACTTGTGTAGATAGCTCACTTGTGCAGACACCCTCTTTTGGAAACTATCTTTACTTCCTAAATTTCATTGATGATTTTTCCAGGCATGCATGGGTATATCCATTGAAAGAAAAGTCCAAAGTGTTCATGTGCTTTAAATAGTTTTTAGTTTTGGCTGAAAATCTATCAGCATGTAAAGTGGGCACCTTCTGTTCTAATCCAATAGGGGGAAGATATGTCTTCTGACTTTAATGCATTTCTAGCTAAACGTGGGATAAATCACCAGTGTACAGTGCTGTATGCACCTAAATAGAATGGATTTGTTGAATGGAAGAACATGTCACTCATGGAGATGGTGAGGTGTTTGGTCAAGAGTCAAGTTTTACCACATAGTTTCTAGCTTGCGGCTATCATGTGTGCAACATATGTACTTAATAGGTGTCTCACTAAAGCACTACAGTCTATCAATCCATATGAGGCTTGGCATGGTTGCAAGCCATATATTGCTCATTTGCATGTTTTTGGTTGTCTAGCATATGCATTAGTGCCTAAGCAACATTAAAAGAAATTGGATGATAAAGTAGTAAAATGTATTTTTGTTGGGTAAAGTTTTGAAATCAAAGGCTATCATCTGTATCATCCATAGATTAAGCACATTTTGGTAAGCCGTGATGTTGTTTTTGTGGAAGATGCTATTCAACCTTTACTTTCATGTAGGAAGGAGACATATGTTAGCTCCAAAGACATGTATGATACTTTGCTGCCTCTTTTTACAGGTGGACAGTTTAGTGCTAGTCCCATTGAGGAAACTTCTCAACCTTTATAGGTTTCATGTGATGATGTAGATCATTCCATTATTTATGCAGATTTGCATGATGCACTTGTTGATGAGAGAGATGATATTGAGGAGACAAAAACTATGCCAAAATGGCTAGTGCAGACTATGCATGATAGCAAATTAGATGCACCTCTGTCATATCCTACTTGTTCATGCTCTCATAGTGCCTCTTTTTCATCAGAAGTTTATGTTATGGCTGCCTCTACTCTCTATGATGAGACTGAACCTATTTTCTTTGATGAAGCACAAAATTCTAAACATTGGATGGCTGCAATGAAATCTGAATATGATGCTATCATGAAACATGGTAGCTGGTCTTTATGTGACTTGCCTCTTGGCAAGAAGGCCATTGGCACTAAGTGGGTACACATACTGAAGCATAAACTTGATGGAACAATTGACAGGTATAAGGTTAAGCTTATTGCAAAGGAGTATGCATAGGAAAGAGGCATTGATTTTGATGAAACCTTTGCACCTACTTGCTGAATGACTATTGTTCATAGCATCTCTGCACTTGCAACTCATCATGGTTGGAATGTACATCAGTTGGACATTAAAACAACATTTCTGAATGGTGACTTGCATGAATAAGTGTATGTTTTTTGGCCTTTGTGCAGAAAGGGCATGAAAACTAAGTGCGCAAGTTAAAGAAGGCATTATATGGTTTAAAGCAAGGACCACGTGCTTCATATGAAAAGATACATGCCTATCTAATTGCACATGGTTTTGAAAACAATACGCCCGAAAGCACCTTATATGTTAAGCATGCTAATGATGTGCTTTTGATTATTGTTGTGTATGTTGATCAAATGCTGCTCACTAGTCCTCATGAGAAGCATATTTTTTATTTCAAGGCTGATTTGCATGCCTCATTTGAGATGTCTAATTTGGGGCATTTGCATCATTATTTGGGCATTCAATTTATGCAAGTTGATGGCATAATCGCTCTTTGTCAAATGAAATATATTGACACATTATTGTAGCGTTTTGGCCTTGAAGATTGTAAACCTATTGCCACTCCTATGGAGATAGGTTACCATTGAGTCTTCATGATGATGGAGATGTATTTGATGCCATCCTCTATCAGTAGGCTATTGGATGCTTGATTTACTTATGCATTACTCGGCCAAATATTCAGTTTGTTGTCTCACAGATGAGCAGGTCTATGCATTGCCTAGGTGTCAAACATTGGTAGTTTAAGCGCATCTTTTGCTACTTGAGTGGTACCCGACTACTTGGGTTTTTGTATGCCAAGGGGGATCACTACCGCCAAATTTGCATGCTTTTTTACTCTGACTGGGCTGGTTGCTATGAACTTATGTGTCCACTAGTGGTTTTTGCTTCATGCTTGGTAGCTCATGCATATCTTGGTTGAGAAAGAAGCAGCCTACTGTCGCCACTTCCAGTTGTGAGGCTGAGTATAAGGCAACTTTCACAGCGACTCTTGAGTGTGTGTTGCTCAAACGCCTTATGGCTGATTTGGGTGTTGGTCATTCTTCTGCCACCACCATCTTCACTGACAATCAGAGTGCATTTGGAGTTGTGAGGAACCCTATGTTCCATGCTCGCACTAAGCACATTGAGATGCATTATCATTATGTCAGGGAGAGGTTCTCTACTAGAGAGATTAGCTTGGCATATGTGCCGACACAAGAGAACATTGCAGGCCTTTTCATGAAGGCTCTGCCTAGGGAGAAATTTGAACCTTTCTGCAAAGCTTTGAGCCTACTTTCTTTTGTGGATTAATTCCACATAGCTTGGCACTTCCTTATACATGAGTGTCAGTTCCTTGTTCACCGCATTACTCCAAGGGGGGATTTCTTGATATATTTAGGTAGTGATGTGGGTGAACACACTAGGACCACCAGGGCACTCTTTTCCCTCTTTAGGAGCTTTTTTCCCCCGGCTTGTATATATGCCTATATCCCTAATGGGTTACTTATCTTTGTACATTCTAGTGGTAATACATTCAGTATTGTGTGTTGTGCTCCAAGCTTCTTTTTCTTCCTTGTGTTGTTTGTGTGCTTCGGTAGACGTGTAACTCCAACAGTTACAATGAAACTCTTCGTACAACACACGTGGAGTGATGCTTTACACAACACAGGCTGAGTGATGAAAGAGTAAGAGATCTTTAAAACATCTAAGAAAAATCTTATATTAAATTTGGTATATGAGTTTGTTGAAATTATTTAAAGATTACTAACGTGTTATATTTGATCCAATAATATTTGGATGCGCTAACTATAAGCTTAAAGGTTTCCACCACTATAAATTCTTGTTGTAAATCTTCGAAGCAAAAGTATTAAAAACCAGATAAAATAGTCGCAAAACCAAAATTAGTCAAAACATAATTGTTTTATGTAGGGAAGATCGCATGAGACATGTACTAATGGACATCAAGAAATGGATCTTCTCTCACAAAAAGGTCAATCCGAGGGATGAATCAGAGATATGAAGTTCCTCACTACTCTAGGAGTCATGCACAAGCGCACACAAGGACTCTTTCACATGCACATATGCATACACTCAAATGCAAGCAATCCTCACTCTTGAAGAAGACAAAAGAGCTTATAAGAAAATCACACTTGATCAAAAGAGAGAATGAACAAGAACAAGAAGAAAAGAAGAGACTTAGAAATGAGGGTTTGTTCACTTTTAAAGGTGAGTTTTAAAATTGACCCTCTTCTCACTCTAATGTCTACCCTCATTCAAAATAGATCTTAAACTTTCTTTTTTGTGTCCAAATTGAATGAATTGAAATATTATAAAATGCAAGAGGGTAAGTGAATCATCACTCAACCCTCGAAGACTTCTTGGCTTGCACAAATATGGAGTCAATTACAGGAAATGGTTTCCATACATATTTCTAAACATGTGAGCTTTTACATAAAAATGGCTTATTTGAGAGATAGTTTTAGACTTTTTGAGGCTTCCATTTGCATATTGCATTACTTGAGTACATCTAGCATTCTTCATCCTTCCATTCTTTTTAGCCCTAACCATCTTGTCTCTCTTTGACTTTCAAAAATAGCTTTGGTGAGTCTCTGAATCCAACACTCCCCCATGTAAACTCTATCATTGCCCACAAACAATTGATAATATTTTTGGGATTTGTAGAATGTGGGCATTGAAGCACATTCAATTTTTTGAGTTTCTATACAAAAGCATTTTAAAGATATTTCAACTCATATTTCTCAACTTTTTCTACTTATTTATTTACAATAGTGGAGGCATAATACTTAGTGGAGTGCATGGCTAAAAAGACAAAAGGTGTCTTTGCACAGCCTTGTATGATTTCCCTATGCATGCATAATGTACAATGAAGAAAGAAAATAAATGGTGTAAAAGAGAGAGAGGTACTTGAGCAAAATGCCCAGGTATCCTAGTCGAGATAATGGAAGAACTTCACCTTACGACATTCGATCGAGGTTGACCTAATTTTCATGTTTCCAGGTTGTGTAGAGCTCAACTTTGGAATCCATCTCACTTTGAAGTCCGTAGAGACACAATTAATTCCTATTGCACATTTTTGGTGCATCTAGAAAATGTCCGATAATAACTTTGAGCTTTTTGTGGTCTTTATGATTTGAAAAGTGGAAAAGTAAGATACAAGACATAGTAACTTGATTCCACTCTCCAAGAGCTACTCCAAGAGATACTTGAACCGACTCTCTATTGATCTTGACTTGTGGTCCTCATAGTGGTTGATGAATCTTATGATATAAGTCATGTGCCACCAATAGGAATACGATTTCTTCCTCTAGCACTGTCATTGATGTCATTAGCAACCACACAGAATTCGCCTTGCTG
The DNA here is from genome assembly GCA_020310875.1 of Ceratopteris richardii. Lineage (NCBI taxonomy): Eukaryota > Viridiplantae > Streptophyta > Polypodiopsida > Polypodiales > Pteridaceae > Ceratopteris > Ceratopteris richardii. Next base: position 53,637,321 of record CM035433.1, on the reverse strand, counting down.
CAAAGGTCACTAATCATCTTAAAGAGAACATTAGTAAGAAATAAATAGGTAATTGATGACCTCACATTACAATGTATCACTCATGCATTCATGGGATATCACCACTATGTCTCATGCAAGGATGTGGAGTGTGGTCATTATCAAATGCGTACTTTATGTGCCATTGATCTACCAATGTATGCAAAAGGTAAGGTTATGCAATGAGCACATGGTTTTTGGACACAGATTTTGGTATTTCTCTACTTCAATGATGTTGGAGTTAGATGTCTGTGGAAGCATGCAAATAACACAAGAAGAAGAAGCTTGGAGCACAACACACAATACTGAATGTATTACCACTAGAATTACATAGATAAGTAGCCCATTAGGGCAATAGCCGTATATACAAGCCGGGGGAAAAAACCTCCTAAAGAGGGAAAAAAGTGCCATGATGGTCCTAGAGTGTTCACACACATCACGAGCTAAATATATCAAAAAATCCCCTTGGCCAGAGTGTGCAGTGAACAAGGAGCTGGCACTCATGTATAAGGAACTGCCAAGCTATGTGGAATCAATCCACAAAAGGAAGTAAGCCCAAAGCTTTGCGGAAAGCTTCAAACTTCTCCCTAGGTAGAGCCTTCATGAAAAGGTCTGCAATGTTCTCCTACATGAGCACATATGCCAAGCTGATCTCTTCAGTAGAGAACATCTCCCTAACATAATGATAATGCACCTCAATGTGCTTAGTGCAAGCATGAAACGCTAGGTTCCTCGCAACTCCCAATGGGCTCTGTTTGTAAGTGAAGATGGTGGTGGCAAAAGACTTATCAACACCCAAATCAACCATAAGGCATTTGAACCACACACACTCAACAGTCCCTCTGAAAGTTGCCCTATGCTCTGCCTCGCAGTAGGCTACTTCTTGCTCAACCAAGATATACATGAACTACCAAGCATGAAGCAAAAGCCACTAGTGGACACATGAGTGTCATAGCAACCAGCCCACTCAAAGTGAAAAGAGCATCCAAATCTAGCAATCCCCCCTTGGGACAAAACAAACCAAGTAACTGAGTACCACTCATGTAGCGAAAGATGCACTTAACCGCCTACCAACGCATGACACCTAGGCAATGCATAAACCTGCTCATCTCTAAGACAACAAACTGAATATCAGGCCGAGTAATGCATAAGTAAATCAAGCATCTAACAGCTTGCTGATACAGAACATCATCAAATGCATCTCCAACATCATCGAGACTCAATCGTAAACCTATCTCCATAGGAGTGGCAATAGGTTTATAGTCTTCAAGGCCAAAATGCTGCAATAATGTGTCAATATATTTTGTTTGACACCAATCTATTCTTCCATCAACCTGCATAAACTGAATGCCTAAATAATGATGCAAATGCCCCAAATCAGACATCTCAAATGAGGCATGAAAATCAGCCTTAAAATCAGCAATATGCTTCTCATGCGGACTAGTGAGCAACATGTCATCAACATACACAACAATGATCAGAGGCACATCATTAGCATGCTTAACATATAAGGTGCTTTCAATTGCACTGTTCTTAAAACCATGTGCAATCAGATAGGCATGTATCTTTTCATACCAAGCACGTGGTGCTTGCTTTAAACCATATAATGCCTTCTCTAGCCTGCACACCTAGTTTTCATGCCCTTTCTGCACAAAGCCATGGGGCTGAAAAACATACAATTATTCATGCAAGTCACCATTCAGAAATGTTGTTTTAATGTCCAATTGATGTACATTTTAACCATGATGAGGTGCAAGTGCACATATGCTACGAACAGTAGTCATTCGACAACTAGGAACAAAGGTCTCCTCAAAATCAATGCCTCTTTCCTGAGTATAACCCTTTGCAAGAAGCCTAGCCTTATACCTGTCAATTGTTCCATCAGGTTTACACTCGAGCTTGTATGCCCACTTAGTGCCAATGGCCTTCTTGCTAGGAGGCAAGTCACATAAAGCCCAGGTACCATTTTTCATGATAGCATCATATTCAGATTGCATTGTAGCCATCCAATGTTCAGAATTTTGTGCTTCATCAAACAAGAGAGGCTCAGTCTCATCACAGAGACTAGATGGAGCCATAGCATAGCAATCTGATGCAAAAGCGACGAACAAGTATGATGTGATAGAGGTGCATCTAATTTGATATCACCCAAAGTGTGCTCCAGCCATTTTCGCATAGTTTTTGCCTCCTCAATATCATATCTCTCATTTTGCCTCCTCAATATCAGATCTCTCATCAACAAGTGCATCATGTAAATCTGCATCAGAAATAGAATGATCTGCATCATCACATGAAACCTACAATGGGTGGAAAGTTGCCTCATTAGGACCAGTAGTAGACTTTCCACGTGTAAAAAGAGGCAACAAAGTATCATACATGGTTTTGGACGTAATAAATGTCTCCTTCGTACATGAAAGTAAAGGCTGAATAGCATCTTTCGCAAAAAAAACATCATGCCTAACCAATGCATTTACTCTATGGGTGATACAGAGGATAGCCTTTGCTTTTTGAACTGTACCCAACAAAAATACATTTTACTACTCTATCATCCAATTTCTTGCGATGTTGTTCAGGCATTAATGCATATGCAAGACCACCAAAAACACGTAGATGAGCAATTGATTGCTTGCAACCATGCCAAGCTTCCAATGGAGTGATAGATTGAAGTGCTTTAGTGGGACACTGATTAAGTACATATGTTGCACACATGACAGCCTCAAGCCAGAAACTATGTGGTGGAGCCTGACTCTTGACCATACACCTCGCCATCTCCATGAGTGACCTTTTCTTCCGTTCAGCAACTCCATTATGTTGAGGTGTATATGGCACTATAAACTGATGTTTTATCCCATGTTCAGCCAGAAATGCATTAAAATCAGAAGACATATATCCCCCCCTCGATCAAAATAGAGGGTCCCATTTTACATGCTAACAAATTTTCAACCAAAACCATAAAATATTGGAAGCACATAAACACTTCAAACTTCACCTTCAATGGGCATACCCATGCATGCCTAGAAAAATCATCGATGAAAGTCATGAAGTAAAGATAGTTCCCAAAACAAGGTGTTTGCATAGGACCATAGACATCACTATGAACAAGCTGCAATTTCTTCTCTAGGATGGCCGAGGCCCTTTTTTCCTTCTTTAGGAGGTTTTTTCCCCCTTGCTTGTTTATATTCCTATTGCCCTAATGGGCTACTGATCTCTGTACATTCTAGTGGTAATACATTCAATATTGTGTGTTGTGCTCCAAGCTTCTTCTTCTTCCTTGTGTTGTTTGCGTGCTTCCATAGACATCTAACTCCAACAGATGCTACTAAAAAAGTTTGGGTATATCCTATCAAATCAAAGGATGAGGTATTTCCTACTTTTAGGAAAATGGCTTGCTTGAGTTGAGATTGAAAAAGGAACTAAGCTTGAGGCTTTACATTTAGATAATGGGGGTGACTATACCTCACATGAATTCAACCTTTTTTGTCAGTCTAGACAGATTCATAGAGAGTTTACAACTCCTTACACCCTAGTACAAAATGGTGTAGTTGAAAGGATGAATAAAACTATTCAAGATAGAGTAGTTTCTATGTTGCATCATGCAAACCTCTCACAAGGCTTTTGGGTAGAAGTAGTATTGACTGCAGTTCATGTGATTAACATTTCACCTAGTACTACCAAAGGTTTGAAAGTGGCACAAGAGTTACGGACAGGGAAGCCAGCACATTATGATCATCTTCAAGTTTTTGGGTGTGAAGAATATGTTCATATACCCAAGAATCGTACAAAAAAGCTGGACCATAAGTCAAAGAAACACATTTTTCTTGGATATGGTCGAGAAGGATAATTTGGATATCGTTTATGGGATCTTGAAACACGATCAGTGATCAAAAGTAGTGATGTCATTTTCAATGACTCTAAGATGCATAAACAACCCATTAAGGAGGCTGAAATGAGAAGAGTGGCATTTGAGGATACTAGTCCTCCAATTAGCATGCATAAAAATATTGCACATATATGCGTTCAAGAGAATGTCCGATTAGATCATTCTGCACATGTTCCTGTTCAGAAACCATTGAGACGCTCTGCACATCCCTTACATCCACTTGATAGATATGTTCCAGGTTTAGAATTTGTTATGTTAATAGATGTTGGTGAGCCTTCTTGCTACAAAGAAGTTATGCAGACAAAGGATCATGTCAAGTGGGAGCATGCCATGGGGAGTGAGTTGGATCCTACTCATAAGAATGGTACTTGGGAATTAGTACCTTTGCCAAAGGGCAGGAAAGCTTTACCATGTAAATGGGTATATAAGCTGAAATTCACATCAGATTTTCTTACCACAAATCCAGAAAGCTTTGGCTCCATCTTTATTGCTTCTACCTCTTCCTCTACCTTCTCCACCTCCTCTTCCTCTTAGGAAGTTCGCTTGGCTAGTTGTACCTTATTCTTCATTTAATTGTTGTTTGCCTTTGCTATTCTTCTTCTTATCCTTTGAATACATTGCTTGACCTACACTCATCACCATCACCTTTGACATCCTGCATGTGTCCTAGCAACTGATTTAAATTAGGAGTGAAATGATCTAGTGACAATTTAGTAGACAAAATGAATGGCTTCCAATTCTCATCTCCTCTCAAACTTGTGAGGATTTGCCTTACCAATTTATCCTCCTCAATATCTTCATCAACTGCTCCTAATGCATCTACAATGTCCTTCATCCTTGTTACATAATCAGAAATAGATTGAGAGGCCTTCTTCTTGAATGTGGTAAAATCTGCCCATAAGGATGCCTTCCTTGACTTTGTAGTGTTTTGGAAATGCTCCTTCAAATCATTCCATATGTCACTTGCACTTTCAAGACCTCTAATATGAGGTAGCAAGTAGTCATTAACTCCCATGTAAATAATGCTCCTTGCTTGACCATCCTTCATCCAAGTCTTCAAATCTGAGAGTTCATCCCTAGTTGGAACACTAGGATCTCTAAATTGTGGTTTTTCATCTTCACCTATGATGTAACCTATCAGGTCTTTGCTCATGAGATGAGCTTCAATCCTCATTGACCAAGCTCGATAGGTTTCTCTATCCAATTTCTCTATCTGAAGAGAATCTCCCATCCTTTCTTTACCTATGAACTAAATTCTTCAAGCTTTATGAGGAATAAGTGTACCTTTACTTTGAATGAAGTTCCTTTTGATTTTCTTGATAGCTTCAGGCCTTCTTCTCAAGATTTCCCTTTAAGCTTTCATCGTTTGAAGCTTCAAATGTTGATTTCTGTATGACTGCAAGAGTTGGGGTCCTCCTTTCCTCTATTTTGATAAATCTTGCTCTAATACCACTGATGGAGAGTGTTAATCTCCAAAAGAACAAGCTATCCTTGATGTTAGAACACTTCTTTATCAAGAATAATGTAGAACCTTTACCAATTTGGAGGATCAATACTAGATTATCAAAATTTTCAACTAACTCTGAAGAGAGTCACTACTCAAAAAATCTGTTGTACATAAATCACTCATTGACTAATCAACTGTGTAAAGTTTTTGATAAAAGTTTTCACAAGGTGTCGCCTAAAGATTACACACCTTCTCCAAGTTAAATCATCTCAAAAGATTAAGTAGATCTTGAGAAATGATCCACATAATTCACCTATGTCTAAAACTATACTTTTCTATAGTCGATTTTGACACTTGTAACTTTGAATGTATAGTTCTCTCAAAGTACAACCTGCTTATTCAAATGATTTTAGCCATAGGTAGCTTACCTTCCAACTTAAAGAATGAGCTTCTTGCTCAAAACTTTACACTATGGAAGGAGAATTGGCCAAAATATTAGCATTGAATTTTGTGCCTATTGCAACTTCACTTCTTCACATTTACACATGTAAATATATTACTCTTAATTCTCTCAGCCTGATCAAAATTAGGATCTAAAAACTTGTACAAAGGTCAACCAACTACAGACTTAGACTTGTACAAAAGCATTTCACAAAAGATTAAACATAGAAGAAGTACTCAGCAAAGGATCGGGTGCAATTTTTCTTCTACTTTGAAAAAACTTACATATGAAAGATGAGGGAAATCTACTACCCTTCTCAAGTGTCTAACGACTCTTACAACTTCTGATTCCTCTCATGTTATGCTCTCTCATATTTGCCCCGACTTTCTACTTGTATTTATAGACATATATGTACAAGCTCATGACCATAACAAAGGTATAAGTGAGCTAACTACAAATTAATGTACATACGTATACAAGTCTTCATTTCTTGAATATGCTCTAGTTTCAATCCTCAATTGTTGATCTTTTCTTCATCCTTTGACTTCATGTTTTTATCCAAAACATCAATTTATGATTGTCTTGCACCAACAATGACAACCAACTCGGTGTCTGGGAACTAATACCCTATCTAAGCTACTGGGGATAACACCACATTTGGAATATTCTTAACCTTCTTAGTGACTATTATATTTAAGATGGGTTGTTTATCTTTAGATGGAGGATCCATCTCAGCGTTTGTATCTAGAGGATCAAAATATGAAGGAGATGATGGAGTGGATGGCGGGGACTGCTGCCTCTCCACCACCATTGCTGCACATATCTTCTTCTTTTTCTTAGGACATATGCCGACCTAGGCATTCATAACGAAGACCCTCAGAGTGAGCCTTTTCTTTCTATTGTTGTGTCAAACTAGATCTTTGAAAAGCTCTATCTACCATGGATGCACTTACTTTCCTCTTCCCATGGCTCGAAGTCTGAATGACATTCATCTGTCTGTTAGATGCTGGAACTAAAGCTAAAGGCTTCTTCAATCTTGTCCAAGTATTCTTTTGTCCAGAAGGTTGCAATCGAGAGTGTCGACTATCCTCTAACACCAAAGCAAGTTCTACTGCCTCAAGTGTGGTAGCGCTCCTTGCGCACAAGTGGACGCAACGTCTCCCTAAGCCCAAGAACAAATTTATGCACCTGAAGAAAGTTAGGCGCCGGATCTAGAATCTTCAATATGATTTCCCTATATTTATCTACATATTCTTGCACTAAAGCTGTCTTTGTTGTAGGAAAAACCATGCACTAGAGCCCTGGTGCACTCATCTAGAGGAACAAAATTATTGAAAAATATAACTTTAAATTCTGCCCAAGTGGCCGGTTCTATCTTATCTTGCTCTATTTTCATCCACCACCAATGAGCAATATCCATCAAACTGTAAGTAGCATGTTGTATTTTTTGTTCTTCATCCTCAATATTACAAAGCCGAAAACACTGTTCCCACTTACTTATCCATTGCTCCACCACATCTACCATCCTGGCACTAACTTGTCCGTGGTACTTAGGTGGATCTAAATCTTTCACTTGCCATCTAACACCTCTACCAGAAGAAGCCCCCACCTCTATCAATGGAATTTGTGAACCATGGAACTTCCACCTACATAGGTGTGTCGATGGGTGGCACCTCTGGTTGGAGGATCTTCTGAAGGGTATCCTCCATGCCTCTTAACTTTAGCATTGAGGTTCGTAATCTTCGTAGTATAAGGTCGCTTAAGCTCGACCTCTTCCATGGGAGTTATAACCTCATCGGGATTCATTCTAAAAAAAACATAGAATAACTAATAAGTCATGTGAATGTAAAAGGTAATACCAAACTAATGATATTCCTAATTGATAGGTCCCTCGTGTAAAACATGAATTAGAAGATGTACTCTAGATCCTCTCTCAATCCCATACATTGATCACACAACAAAACCCAAGTCCTATACAAGTCTACACGATGACAATATAAGCAATGGCAAATTCCTAAAATATATCCGGTGATAAGCACCAAGTATAAGCTATATAAACTAATAAATTTCCAAAAATGCTAATAAATGATCCTATATAAATTATCAATCTATTACATGTTAAATTCACGTGATTTTTCTCTAAAATTTACAATATAAAGTCTTTGATAGCTTCCTCTAACTTCTTATGTCAAAAAGTGCAATACCTGCAAAAAGACTAGAACATTAGAAATACTTAAATATATCCAAAAATAATAATTTTTGGTATACACATAGCTCTATAATTTAGATTTCATCTCCAAGTGCAACACAATGAGTTGGATCTATGGTCATGAATTTATGACCAAAACTTTGCAAACCTATACCTATGTATAAGAGGTCCTGGGAGTGAGACATAGCTCCCAAGATCCATTGTCTAGACCTATTAAATGAACTCTAAATTTAGTGAAGTTTGGGTCATTGGAAATATTATCTAAGCATCTATTGGTACACCACGTTTCACTTGCATATCATTCACCAACTGAGATAAACAAGCAAACTAGTATCTGCAACACCTACACATTTTGCACTACTCAAAAATTAGACTAGAGGAAAGATTATAATCATAGACTCCCTAAATGAATCCTAAATGACTTAAAATTTGGTGAGCACTAAGCTATTATAGCCTGAAAATACGTCCAAAATATTTTACTGTAATTGGAAATTCCATAAAAGAGAAATGGCATAATCACCAGACCACTGCGCACTTCTCTAGCGAGTCCTCACCAAAGGGACCAGAGAGCTAAAATAGCCTTTAAACTCTTCAAAACTTATCCAAATCCTATGAAATTTATATATGTCTATTTTAACACCATGATCCAGCACATATCCGAATTTCATATCATTTTGATAAGTGGCGTGAGAGAAACACCTAACTTTCTACACACCTACAACAAATTGCCAGAGAGAATTCCCTGCATAATGACTAGAGAGAATTTCTTTTTTCTCTTAATGCTTAACTCCAAATATGATGAAATTTGGGTGGCACAAACTACCCTAGGTAGATTTACAACCCAATAGAAAAATATCCAAATGGATATTGGCATAAAGAGATATGACTCTAACAAGACACGCCTGTCAACATTTCAGAGGGTGTTCCAAGAAACAACAGCTCTGAGGTATTGGAATCCTTTGACCTACTAAAATAATTCCAAAAAAGATACAACTTATTGACTAGGTTAAGAAGTATATTAGGTACCAGAATACAAATTTTCATGGAAATTGGAGCTTCCTACATGACTTTAGGATTATCATAATGTGCTATAGTACCATTTCAAGTTGCACAAACAACAAATTAAAGATACTTTCATGCTTTTTGCTATGCATTTGAGCTAACTCACCTATACTAAAACCATATAGTGAAGTGATATGCATAAATATGGATTCATGAGTAATAAAAAGATTCATGTGCAACAAATCATTCATCATGAATTTATTTATTTACAACAAGCAAATTATGCATTGGTTCTAGTTTTAGCAAAACACACATAGAAAATTCTAAATGCTTAAATGAATAGAGCTATGTATATATATATATATATATATATATATATATATATATATATATATATATATATATATATATATATATATATATATATATATATATATATATTGATTATTAGGAAAAGTTATTTAGTGAGTGCATACAAATTGATGTCCGTAGATTACTAAAATCATATTTTCTTTTTTTTCAATGCATATATCCACTCCTTCTCTTGTAAACAACTAGTTGTAATATTAATTGTATCTTCAAATTCAACAACTAAATTGTTAATGAAACGAATAGTAATAAATGCATTAATGAAATTCCATGTAAAATTGAATATTCACTCTCACTATTTGGGCATTTAGTTTATGCAAGTTGATGGTGGAGTGGCTTTGTGTCAAACGAAATATATTGACACATTATTGCAGCGTTTTGGCCTTGAAGACTGTAAGCCTATTGCCACTCCTATGGAGATAGGTTTACCATTGAGTCTTCATGATGTTGGAGATGCATTTGATGTTGTTCTCTATCAGCAAGCTATTGGATGCTTGATTTACTTATGCATTACTCGGCCAGATATTCAGTTTGCTGTCTCACAGATGAGTAGGTTTCTACATTGCCCAGGAGTCAAGCATTGGCAGTCAGTTAAGCACATCTTTTGCTATTTGAGTGGTACTCGGCTACTTGGGTTGTTTTATCCCAAGGGGGGATCATTACTGCCAGATTTGCATGCTTTTTTTTACTCTGATTGGGCTCGTTGCTATGACACTTGTGTGTCCACTAGTGGTTTTTGCTTCATGCTTGGTAGTTCATGTATATCTTGGTTGAGCAAGAAGCATCCTATTGTGGCCACTTCCAGTTGTGAGGCTGAGTATAGGTCAGCTTTCACAGCGATTGTTGAGTGTGTGTGGCTCAAATGCCTTATGGCTGATTTGGGTGTTGATCAGACTTCTGCCACCACCATCTTCACTAACAGTTAGAGCGCATTGGCAGTTGCGAGGAACCCTATGTTCCATGCTCGCACTAAGCACATTGAGGTGCATTATCACTATGTCAGGGAGAGGTTCTCTGCTAGGGAGATCAGCTTGGCATATGTGCCCACGCAGGAGAACATTGTAGACCTTTTCACGAAGGCTCTGCCTAGGGAGAATTTTGAAGCTTTGCGCAAAGCTTTGGGCTTACTTCCTTTTGTGGAGTGATTTGCACATAGCTTGGCACTTCCTTATACTTGAGTGCCAGCTCCTTGTTCACCACATCACTCTCAGGGGGGATTTGTTGATATATTTGTAGTGATGTGTGTGAACACACTAGGACCAACGGGGCACTTTTTTCCCTCTTTAGGAGGTTTTTTTCCCCCGGCTTGTATATACGCCTATTGCCCTAATGGGCTACTTATCTTTGTACATTCTATACTAATATATTCAGTATTGTGTGTTGTGCTCCAAGCTTCTTCTTCTTCCTTGTGCTGTTCACGTGCTTCCGCAAACATCTATCTCCAACACCTTTTAGAGTACAAGAATCACAAATTGTAAAAACTTGTGCCGATCATGATACTTGAGTCCTTCGAGATCATTTGTTTGTGTAAAGGTAGTCTTAGACACCTCATGCACCCAGTTGTCCAAAACTCTGAAATCACTTTCTTCACTTGTTGCTCCTCTATCTTGCAAAGCACCCAAGGAGCTCTTGATAGCGACACTGTTCCGTTAGGCTTAGTAATTGCCCACAACTCTTGCATACAACCTCGCTCTTCCAAGTCCTCCCTTTGTGGTTTACTTTCTTTCTTTCCGATCAAATTCTTCTAGAGAATCTCTCCCACATTCTTGAAAATATGCATAGGATCTACCAAATGATTGATCAATAACTCACCCGAATAAAGGATTTTGTGAAAGATCCATAGCTATTTCATGCCAGCAAGTGATGTTTCTGCATCCCACAGTTGCTGCCAATTGCTTGCTTTCATTTGGTGTTGCACTTGTTCGCCAATTTTCCCTTCACATAAAACATGTCCATCACGAAAATATCTATGATGTCCTTCATATAAAGTTTTCCAAAGTGCTTTGAAGTAGTGTGCTTCGAGTCGTGGTCTGCATAGGGGACAAGCATGGTAACCCAAAATCAATAAACCTAAACATTCACCATAGCCGGGCCAATCATGCATCGTCCACATAAGTTTGCCTTGCACTTGCACATCTCCTCTTCTTATAGGTTGGGACATGTCACGTAGAGTAACCCCATCCCATAAAGTGTGTAGCTCTTCCACAAGTGGTGCAAGGTATAGATCCATATTTTTACCTTATACTTACCTTCGGGTATGAGAACTAATAATAAATGGCCTTTTTTATGTCTAGCCATGGTGGGATGTTATATTTGACCAAACATACATATGTGCTCCATGAAGAGCTGTGTAAACCAAATGGATTTACTCCATCCATAGCTAGGCCTAGACAATAGTTCCAAGGCTCACTAGTGAACTCTGGCCACTTACTATCTATGTGTTTCCAAGCATCAGATTTAGTAGGCACTCACATTACACCATTTGTAGACCTGCTCTTTACATGCCATGACATTAACTCAACTATA
>CM035433.1:52875428-52882928 GCA_020310875.1 Ceratopteris richardii | reverse complement strand
CAGGAGTGATGCTGAAGGAACCGAAACCGCCTACTACATAATGAGATACATGAAATTTTTGTAAAGAGTACAACCAGGATGCTTCTCACTTAAAACTTTCTCCTATGCTGGGTCTTCAAAGTAATGATTGGAATGGCATAGTTTACCAACACCTAAGGGCATTATAAGACCTGCTTTTTTTTCACATTACTTCAACAAATTTTCAAAACATGCATCCTCTGTTCTTTCACCAAATTTTCTATAACACTTGCCACATTGAATCTAGCTAAAAATGCAGAACATTTTAGCAGACATGCAACAAATGAGCATTCACACACATTTTATGCGAAGAATTCAACTTGGAAATACTCTGATACAAAGATAAGAACATACTCGTAAAACATGTCTCGTACAACACTGTTCCCTGTCGTCACAAGACAAAGGGCACGGGTAGTAGGGATCCGAAGAAAATGCATCGCTTCACTACATAAGAACTCACGTATGCTGCTGCGGAGAACTGCACGCCCATCTGCTGAACGACTATATGGGGTCTTGCCTGCACCTTTGAGCTGTAATTCCCATCTTTCCCCTTTTGTATTTAGCAGCTCTCCAAGGGTGATTGCCCTCCCATCCCCAAGCTGTCCTGCCCAATATCCAAACTGATGGCCCCCATAGCATTGTGCATATGGTAAACTACAGGAGAGAATCCTTAAACATGTTAGTTAAAAGATGCTTTCTGGTGCACTCGAAAAGACTTTGTTCATCTCTGGCATTCCTCTTACCTGCCTTTCAGTAGGGTCGCCCCTGAAAACAGGAATGCAAAATCTGCCCGGTCAAACCTGTTAAAAGATAATGAAGAGAAGGTCACTCAACCGATATGTTAAACAAATGATTTACTTGAGATGAAATATACCAAAGAAAGACGGGAATAATAAAAGGGCCATTCACAAAAAGTTTTATGTATCGGCTCAAAGTCCAACCTTAAATTACAAATCAATTAAATGCACAAAAGCCTGAAATCATAGCACATGACGATAAAAGAGAGAAAGAGAATATACAGTTCTCTTAAGTTGGGATCTTGTGAGCTAATATGTCCACATGTATGTGTACATGCTCACATGCATATCTGTGTGCAGAAGTGCATGCCTGTTTATGTGTAACAGCCATAGCCAGCCTCACTCCTGATGCTGGAAAGAAACAGAATGGACGATCCAATCTAAAAGATGAAGCGGCATGGGGAAGAGTTACAATAAGGTGGAAGACAAAAGGAGCAAACTCAAACATCCCAAATGTTACAGGAGGAATTGTATTCCATGAACTGAGCATGATCCACTATTAATTCCCGTACTCCCAACCTTTAGTCTGGCCTTTCTTCAATTGCAAAATAATAATATAGGTAATTCTATTTTTTGTGTAAATTTTTTATCATGCTTCATGAATCATGTAGATCTAGTATAAACACGTGTGCACAACACACATGCACGTGCATGTGCATGTGGCATGTGGCATGTGCATCTGCATGTGCATGATTGTGCATGTGCATGATTGTGCATGTGCATGATTGTGCATGTGCATGACTGTGCATGAAATTTGAATTTTCAATATAATATGTTTCTAACTTTCATGAATCATGATCATGATGTGTATATGGATGTTTATATTTGTAGGGAAGCTTTCGTAAGAGAGCATAGTAGGCTTCAAATCAAAAAGCCCACTACCACTCGCTTTCCATATATGTGGATTGTGCTTTCACGCCTACTTGAGATCATAATCCCTCTTAGAGGGACAGTGGAAGTGGTCTCTCCTCTATGGAATGAATCCGATGAGAACTCATTGGAGGAACCCAAGAGCATGCAAAGGCTATGCTTGGATGAGGAGTTTTGGGAGAATGTGAAGTCAGTCTTAAATGTTTTGACACCTATTTATAAAGTTTTGTGCATGACAGATTGAGAGGGTGCCACATTGGGGCTCATACATTGGAGATGGACATGGATGCATAGACCTATTCCTGGATTTCCAGGTCTATTGCATCTTGCATTTAAAAGCCCATAGTTTCATACATGTCACAAGTTATTCTCTCTTATTTGAGATGTTAGTGCAAGTAAGTTGTGACTTGGATGAGAGAGGGAACCCAGCATTAAAATTCCCCTCATGTTGTGATAGGGCTACGATGGTGAAGCCTCTTTTTTGGTGCCATAATTTTGGATTCAATTTCTCCACTTTATCTTCATATGCTATTAGGGTTCTCTCACAAGATTGCTCATCCAGAGCCAGTGAGATAAACTGGAGTGCCTTTTCTCTCATCCATACGAAAGTGAGGAATAGGCTTAGCCCTCAATAGATGAAGAAGTTGATTTATTGTCACACTAACGTGAGGATGTTGGAGAGCATACCAAACATGGAGACATTGAAGCAAGTCAAACGGATATGCATGGTTATAGCATTCTCTTTGAGAGAGGATCATGGAAAATGACAGAGGGGTCAAGGCTGATTGTGAAAGGCACAAAGAAGGGAACTCTCTATTGCTTGCATGGAAAAACCTTATCAGGGAAGTTTATTGATTTGGTTGAAGTTCACTCCCATATGGAGTTGTGGCATAAGAGACTTGGCCATATGAGCCAAAAGGGTCTCACTAGGCTTTGTAACTTAAAGAAGCTTGATGCTAAAGGCACAAAGCTTGATTTTATTAATGAATGTCAATATGGAAAGCAAGTGAAATGTTTCTTTTACTCTGGTGTACCTACCAAATCTATGGGGGGGTGCTTTGTATTTCATTTCTTTTGTTGATGATTTCTCCAGAAAAATTTGGGTTCAATTGCCTAAGTCTAAGGATGAAGCATCTGCTGCGTTTAAGCGTTTTCATGTGTTTGTCACCACCCAAACAGGTAAAAGGCTGAAATGCCTACGTAGAGATAATGGGGGTGAGTACACAAGTGCTGAATTTAAGAAATTTTGTGAAAATTTGGGCATTAAGAGGGAGTTCCATAGAGCCCCTCTTTTCTAATGGTGTGGCTCAACGCTATAATAGGACACTTTGTGAGAGGATGAGATGCATGCTGTCCACAGCTAATCTCCCTCATGGATTTTGGGGGGAGGCACTCAAAACTGCAGTACATATATGCAATAGATCCCCTTACATGTCTTTAAAAGGTGACATCCCTGAAGAGATTTGATCTGGCAAACCTGCTTCATATGATCACTTACGTGTCTTTGGTTGCGAGGCTTTTGTGCATATAAGGCCTGAGCTGAGAAACAAACTTGATGCTAAGTCCATAAAAGGCCTCTTCATGGGATATGGTGAAGAAGGTGAGATGGGCTACAGAATTTGAATACCTAAGCTCAAGAAAGTTGTATGCAGCCGGGATGTTGTTTTTAATGAGGCGAGGCTGCTTCAAAACAATAGTGCCTCAAGAGATGACCATAAACGGGTCAGATTTCAGCATGACCAGCCACATGTTAGGCCCAATTTTGACCCTCAGGATGCACCACAAAGGATTGAAAATATTGATGATCCAGTGGTTTTTGAGCCAGAAGATAATGGACAACAAGATGAGGCTCCTGAAGGGCATATGCAGCCACCTATTCATGCTGAAAACAGGGCTGGAAATGATGTACAGCAGCCCGTTAACAATGAAGAAGTTGATCATTGGGTAACAAGATCTATACGTCCTAGGAGGCCAGTGAATAGATATGATCCCTCTATACATTATATTATGTTATCAGATGAGGGTGAGCCTCTTACTTATAAAGAGGAAAAACTATGTGAGCACAAGAAGTGGGAGTTAGCCATGCAGGAAGAGATAAAGGCTTTGCATGCAAATGATACTTGGGATTCAGTTGAGTTACCCAAAGGAAGGCCATTCCCAACAAGTGGGTGTACAAAATCAAAACTGTTGATGGCAAACCCAAGTATAAGGCAAGGCTGGTTGCTAAGGGATATGCCCAAAAAGAGGGCATTGATTTCCAAGAAGTGTTCTCTCCAGTGGTGAAAATGACCACTTTACGTGTGTTGTTTGCTCTCACAGTTGCCTAGGATTTGGAATTATTCCAAATGGATGTTAAAACAGCCTTTTTGCATGGTGATTTAGACGAAGAGCTGTACATGAAACAGCCAGAAGGATATGCCATTTCTGGAAAAGAGCATCTGGTATGCAAACTGAAAAGGAGCTTATATTGGCTGAAACAGGCCCCCAGACAATGGTATAAGAAGTTTGATGCATTTATGCTCAAATATGGGTTTAAAAGAAGCCATGCAGATCACTGTTTGTACACCAAAAAGGATGAAGATGGCAGCCCAATTATTCTTGTACTGTATGTAGATGATATGCTGCTGGCTGGAAAGAAAAAGAGCACTCTGAATGCTCTAAAACAGCAGCTGAACTCTGCATTCTCAATGAAAGACCTTGGGGAAGCTGAGCATATTCTTGGTATGTGTATAAAAAGGGATAGGCAGCAGCATACTTTGCAGGTATCCCAAGAAAAGTACATTGAAAAAGTGCTGGACAGATTTAATGTGGCTGATGCTAAGCCTCTTTGAGTGCCATTGCAGCCACATGTTAAGCTTTCCAAGGATGACTGTCCCAAAGATGATGATGCAGCCAATTACATGAAGAGTGTTCCATATGCATCAGCTTGTGGTTCACTTATGTATGTTATGGTTGCTACTCGGCCAGACATTGCTCATGTGACATGCAGTGGGAGTTGTTAGCAGGTTCATGGCTAATCCTGGTAGAGCTCATTGGGACACAGTCAAATCTATCTTGAGATATTTGAAAGGGACCAAAAGTAAATGCTTATGTTATGGAAAGGGTCCATTGGAGTTAAAAAGGATTTTGTGATTCAGACATGGCAAGTGATGTGGACACATGCAAGTCCACAAGTGGCTATGTATACATCCTTGCAGGTGGAGCTATTTCATGGTGCTCTAGACTTCAGAGGATAGTTGCACTATCTACTACGGGGGCTGAATATATTTCAGCCATAGAGGCTTCCAAAGAAGCCATTTGGTTGGCCCACCTCTACAGTGAGTTTGTGATGCCTGAAAAGGCACCTGTTCTTGGATGCGATAGCCAGAGTGCCATATGTTTGGCAAAGAATGCCATGTTTCATGCTCGCACAAAGCATATTGACGTGAGACACCCCTTCATCAGAGAGGTGTTAGAGGATGGCATGATCACTTTGATCAAGGTCAATACTTCACAAAATCCTGCAGATGCTCTCACGAAGTGTCTACCCAAGGCACAACATCAGCTATGTATACATATGGTGGGAGTTACTTAGCTTAAAGGAGCCTCCTTGGTCCTTTAAGTGGGAGGTTGTTGGGGATAAAGGCCCCAAGGACTCTCCTTTTGTATATTTTGGCCCTTCCATGTGAAAGCTCTCTTCGAGAGGTTTCCAAACATATTTTTGTTATATTTTTTGGAACCCAAATTGAAGAGTTATAGGCATTTACATTATTTTTGTGACTTTTGGTCATTGGCCATGTGTTAACATGCCCAAATGACCTAAAAGTCACTTATCAATAAGACTTGGTCCCAAATCTCTCATTTGGCCCATAATCAATATAGAGACATTAAAAAAAATAGAGACAAGATGGAGAATAGACAAGATAATGAAAGTGATAAAGGAGCATAGCTCCACATATTTTCCATACATTCCAAAATGAAGTACATGAAAATTACAAAGAAGCATATGAATATGCATGAAAAATGCTCTTTCTCATTCCTTCTTCATAACTTCACAATCTCCATAACATGAAAATTATCTCCTTCAACTATAGATGAGCTTCAAACTTCTTCCCTCATTGAGATGGATGAGACACAAACAACTATAAACTGCTGCCCTCCTTGTTGAAGATGAAGAAACCCCAAGTTCGCTCCTCGAAGATTGAAGTAGACCTTCTCCTAGCAAGCTCTCACCTAAGAGCTCTCCATGAGGTGATAATCATGCTCTAGGTTAATGTATCTTTTTATAAATAGTTGAACATTCAAAAGCGCCACGCAAAAAAGCTTTAAAAATTCTGCAATTTTCACTTTTTGCGGCATGATTTTTCGGAAAGTCTCTATGCCTTGCTTTTTGTTGATTTAATCGTTGCCACTTGTTTTGTTTGTAGTTGTTTGACCAAAACCATATGATGTTGCCAAGTGTCAAGTTTAATCTCGACTTCTTATTGACTTTTTAAAAGAACTTTGACCTTTTGACCTAAATTAGCATGACCTGCAAATTTTAATCATTTTTTACCATTTTGTTGACCTGATTGGATCAAGGTTGACTTTTCATATCTCTGAAATTTTCTAAAAGAGTTGCAACCCCCTTGTGGAAGGTTTTTATTTCCAACGATATCGGTTATTTTTTGTTTATAAAGTGTACGAAGCTATGGATCACACAATTGAGTCACTTATAAAATTGGTGCAAGAGAATGGAAGATATAGAATGCTTACTACTCCCCACTTCGTGCACCAGCAAGGACTATGGTCACTTCCAAATCACAAGAAAAATAACTACGGTGTCCTCGGCTAGATATGCCTCAAGGAATCACGATGCATGTATTGCATGTAGGTCACTTGGGAAAGTGGTTGAGAAAGGATGATTTGGAGATACCTCAAGATAACTACCGTGTCCTCAGCTAGATATGCCTCAAGGAATCACGATGCATGTATTGCATGTAGGTCACTTGGGAAAGTGGCTGAGAAAGGATGATTTGGAGATACCTCAAGACCTTGGAGGATTTTATTGGGTTTTGTTCCACTGGAGTTTATGATGGTTCTAAATTGGGGATAAAGAACTCTTGTAGGAATTTTTATCCAAATATCTTATCAAGTGGGAGTATAGCGCATGCCTAAGTATCCAATGACTTAGGAATAGGTCGTTGAAGAGTCAGTTCCCCAATTTGTGGATGAGGAAATTGTTGAGGACAGCAATTGAAAGTAAAGGGGAGTGGTATGCCCCCAAACCCAAAGGACACCCACATGGGTGCTTGTAGTTGAAGTGTTTGGCCAAGTGTGGACTGTCCAGCTAGTATGAACTTGGACACATCCATAGATGATTTTATGAATAGGACCCTTAGGCTCATTTGTTGTTCATTCCTTGTATAAGGCACTTCGACTCCTTGATGAGTTGCATGTATATCCATACGGTGTGGGTCCGGTGGCCTCATATGCCAACCATTGAGGTGACATCACCGGTGTGGCTGCAAGCTCCTAGGCTTGCGGATAGGTCACTCTCGAGCCTATGGCTGGGAGGTGCATCTGATGTCCACCCTTCATGTATGTATGGCTAATGTTTTGGCTTGTTCGCAGGGAGGATCTTGGATTGTCCTAACAATATGGTTGTTCCTAAGGTAGAAAATGCCAAGTGACTTCTCATTTATAGGATACTCGTATAAGGCTTCCTTTGATCTTCCTGCCCTTGCTCATTTGTCAGCCTCACAAGTCACATCTCCCCTCAAAATTTACATTTGCACTAGATTTGTACAACAAATTTCTTTCACTTGTTTGTCTTTTCATTTAAGCTTGTACTTTT
>CM035433.1:52867928-52870428 GCA_020310875.1 Ceratopteris richardii | reverse complement strand
GTATTTGTTATCGAATCCAATCACATAAACCTCAAGTATTTACTACCCCATAAAAACGTATATATGAATTTATCATAGCTCACTATTACATTCACATTAACGTAATGGCAGCAAAAAACCCATTAAGGAGACAGAATTTTTTTCCCAACAAACATAAATGATAATACAACTCTCGAATATAATCTTGTTTTATGTTTCACGTGCAAATCTGAAAAATATGTAGAATCAAAAGTTTGAGCACATTCCTACATGAAGCTCCCAAAAAATATGTATATTTTCTTACTGCCTTGTGTAGGATCATCCCAATTTGACTACATTGGTGATAAACCTTATCAGTATCATCAGGTACAGCTAAGTTAAACTATGTCACCACATATTAAATCTACTCAACCACGTGTAAGTTGTAACATACAGAATGCATGTTACATGACGGCATAACATAATGCATACCAAGATGACTATCTTAAAGCCCAAATCCACATATATACAGACATCTTGTATGACCCGTAAGTCCCTAGTTTTGATTAGTTTTCTTTGTCTACAACAACAACAGACTAGGGCTTATATGCCTATCTTTATGAACGCCTAAAAGAGATGGAAAGTTCGTGCTAGTTTTTAATATATCTTTCGATGTAGCATTATGCTGAAACCTTAAGTGTATAGAGTGAATCTCCATAGCTATACATACATAAAGCTATCCTACGAAGATGACACTATTACCAGCCATCCAAATTCACGTTTTCAATTCGATTATTTATAATACTTTAATTTCACAGAAAGCAGATCTTAAGCAGAACAGGAAAGTGATGGGAACTCCCCTTTTTTTTTCGGGGGGGGGGGGGGGGGGGGGGGGGGGGGGGGGTGGTGTGTTAACCTGGCGCACAGGTCCACCTTCTCTTGTATCGCCGGGTAGCTCTCGAACAAAGGAATGATCCCAGTTGATCTCCTCTAGCTTGCTCAAAGTAGATTTGACGGTAGATGTGGGAGTACCAACTTCGCCACTCAGGCCATTGCAGGAGGCCTGGGCTTGTTGCTGATTATCTGGGCTTTCGTTTTGCATAATTCGCGCAGTATTAGGAGGCTGAGTCTGCGATTGGGTCGCACGCATGGGAGGGAATGAGAAGCCCCTAGTCCTGCGAGCAGAAGCACCTGGTAATGTAACCGGAGAAGGAGGACGTACGTGTATTGAATAATGACCAAATCTTCTGAGAAAAAAGATTGGGGCCTGGCTATGGCGCAGGAGTGTCACGGATGAGCTTGCCGACCAGTATGAAGAACAGGCACCCATGGTAGCGTTTGTCGAGAGTAGCCATTTCCTCCCTTCTTTGTCAAATGAAAGATGCAAGGCCACGTACTCACGAGTCACTACCACAGAGGACAGATAACCGGTCAGACTACAAACGTGAAAGTCGCTAGAATCAAACGAAGAAAGCCAGAATATTTCTCTACATTCGACAATTTCACGTTTACCATCTTTTCGCTTCTACATAAGAAAACTTTGGATGGATGTGACTGCTTTGAATAACCTAAGCTAGTGAGGATGGTAGAAGCACATGGAAAAATAGATCATGATCAATGCTCAAGTCCACAGGTTCAGTAATTTTACCTCTTGGGTCTGCGAGCATTAGTTTGGTTCGATGGGCTTTCTGTCGTCTTTTGAGGTGGAAGGCCCATGGAACGAAGGTTCGATCCTCATCTAGAGCAAGACATTTTGTGGGTCTAAGGCCAGTGTAACCACATTGTATCGAGTTGAAACCAGTTGTCTTCGGGCATTTTTATCTTGTTGAGTCTCTTTCGGGCAGTCTAACCCTTGCTTTGTGAGATCGGGGGGTCCCATGGGCGCTATGTCCATTCAATTGTACAGTTGCAATTTCAAAGTTAAAGCTCAGAGGAGTAGGCTTTGGCTGAACCTCCATTAAAAAAAAAATACTCTATCTCTTAGCATAATAAGAGATGTCATCATGAAATTGAAGATATTGGTCATATTTTTTTACGCATGTTCAAACAATAAAAGAATTGGACTTTTTTGGAGAGGATTCTCAACTTGAGGTTGGAGATCTCTTAAGAACAAGCTATCTTAAGGGAAGTGATTGGTTGTTGGGCGACTCTATGAAAAACAATCAAAAGTAAAGATATAGAAAGAGAGATGTAGGATTAACTTTGGTAACATGTGCGAGAACTCCTCTTTAGAGAAGTTTCTTGTCCTATTATGAGAGAGAGTTCATGACTATTAGATCACCCCCCCCCTTTATACACTTCATAAACTTTGTAATACAAGGAGATAAGCTTAAAAAGGAATGGATCCTCTACAAAGGGGACAAGTTTATTAACCTGCTTCGCATCTCCTCTTAATTGCTTGTACTCTTCTTCTCTTTTAATTACATTTTTGCCTATCTTGGGGGGGGGGGGGGAGTTAGAGGTATAATTTACTAAGTAGTAGATAGTAGAAAAAAAACATTGTAAAATTGAATATCTATAAACACATATTTATCATTCTAAA
>CM035433.1:52792928-52862928 GCA_020310875.1 Ceratopteris richardii | reverse complement strand
ACCCATTAGCGTGACATAAATATTTCAAGCTTCCAATAATGTACCCATAACTGAAGTTTCAACTATGTGTGATAATGATGATAAACTAAGAGAATTCTTGCTAGATAGTGCCACATCCATCATAGCCCATAAGCCACCATCTTGAATAATTGTCAACAGCTCAGAATGCTAACCCATCTTTTTCTAACCCATCTTTGTGTGGTAGATACTAGAGAGTGATACATGGCTTGGCTCTAATGGTGCATGCTATGATATAGGTGAAGAATTTGCTAAGTCTTTCTTCATGATAACCAAAGCCTTGTAGAATGCCACCATTTTTTATAGCTTCTCTTGATTTGTTGATTTGTTGTTCCGAGTGGGGAGAGTAAATCTCTCTGATAGGGGGATCATTATCTTCAGCCAAATCTTTTACCATTGCTTTTCTAGTTGTAATCATGTACTATTTAGTTGGCCATGAGCCTTTTTATGGCCTTGTTTTGGAAAATTCACCATCTAGAAGGAATAACTCCTTCTCTTCTCATTTGCCAAAACTTTGACCATTCATGCCTTCTTGCATTCCAAGAATAGCCTAGCTTCCTCCAACCATATTTCCCTCCACTCTTTATTTTCACTTATTCCTCCATGTTGGATCGCATTTTTCAAAACATTATTTCATATTTTCCATTGACTTTTAATATTCAAAAAAATTGTTTGGAGGGATACCCATTCTTGAAATTCGATAGTTCTTTATGCTTTCCACCAAATACAAAATGGAGTTCCTAATCCAATTGTATCCCAATGATTATGAATTTGGATTGAATCCGTTTCCTAGTGCGAATTGCATTATTTTATCTTCATAGCCCTTCCACTACTAAGGTTTGTTCTCAAGGTTGGCAAGAAGCTAATCCCATCTTTGATCCATTGAGATCCCAAATCCAATCGAGATGCCAAGTAGATGGAAGACTTGACCATTAGGAAGCCCTCAACATCCTTGAATCTGTATAAATTGTAGTGGAGGCTTGCTCAAGGATGTGTACCCCATCTCCAAGTGGTTGATTCTTGAACGAGAGGCCTCACGAAAAATATCAAGATAGTTCAAGAATCTAGAAACACACTCTATGTCATTCTGTAGAAACACATCGGTGTCATTGTCGAAGAGTTTAAGAACCATAGGATCATGGGGCAGTGAGAGACCAATTTTTCCTATATATTCCATTCTCACTTCTATGTCAACCAATAGTCTTTGAATGAATTATTCCGATTCTTCATATTTTTTATATTCATTTGGTTTATCTTCATCCCCGATATCTCTGATTGGTGTTTGAACTATATAATGCTCTATAGGCTGTTCTTCTTTGATTGTTCTTTATGACACTTCAATATTATGACCAACTTCTAATTTCCATTTTTCAATTTCCAACATTAGCTTTGTTCTTTCTTCTTCTTCTCATTTTCCTCTTTCTTTCTCTATTTGTGTATGCAGATTGCTAAATTCCCTCATGGTTGTTGTTGTATGCACATTAGCTTTTTGCTCAAGTTGCTTTGCATCTTTTGTTTCTTATTTTAACTTACCAAATTCTTCTTTTACTCCCTAAATTTTTTCACATGCTATTTCTATTTTGCTTCCTTCCAAATTCATTGTGCTTTCTTCCATAAGCATCTTATTTATTTCATCATAGGATTTCTTGAGAACTTGATTGGAGGTTTGTAGCACTTTATTCTTTGACTCCAAGTTTTTCACTTCTCCTTCCAACTTTTTGATCATCACTAATTGTCTTTCACATTTCCCCCCCCCCCCCCATGAACTCTGCTTTGTTCTCATGTTGAATAACTGTAGCTTCTAATCTCATAACATCTTGCCATATTTCCACTGACTTTTTGTGCTTTTCGATCTCTGTTTGCATATATTCTTGATCCTTTTTGTAGTCTTCAATCACCTTATCTATTTTCATGAATTCTATTTCAGTTAGTCGAGTAGCTAAGATCATGGTTTTGCTAGTAGCTATGAAATGCTCTGCTTTTTCTATTATATAATTATACAAATGTCTAACATTTTCTGGAACTTTCTTCATTCTGATGAACCCTTGCTCCTAGATTGAATCTATATCCTGAAGGACAATGTTTTTTGCATTTCTCTCATGTTCTTCAATTAAATATTTGCTTGTTTCCTCATCCTGTTCATCATCTTTTTTCTCCTCATTAGACTCCAATATTAGATTGTAGTTTTTTGGAACTTCATAAGAATGAAAATCTTTGACTACACCTATCATCACCTCATCCTTTTTATTCTCTTTGTCCCAAATCTTGTCTCCTGCTTCTTCTATCACATCCTAATCCTCATGGATTTGTCCTTCATGATATGAAATCCATGTAGCTTCTCCTTCTTGATCATCCTTATTTTCTTCTTCATTTTTTTAATTCTCTTTTGTCACTTCTTTCATCTGTTGACTCGTTTTTTTTGCTTGGAGCATTTAGTTCAGAAAAGCTAAATCTTTGTAACAGAAATGACTCCACATCATATCTTCTTCTTTATTCTCATCATCTCTAGGTGGCGTCTTCAAGTACCCTAGTTTTGTTAATCTTGAATTGAACCTTTTTCACATTCTTGGTCCAATCTTTGAATTAATATTGATCTTCTTGTTGAATCTAATTCCACTATTCCCACTATTTGATATTTGTTTCTTTCCCTTCCCCTTAGTTTCTCCTACCTTTTATCAATTTTCACAACTCAAAAGGAGAAAACAAAATGCAAAGGGAAATTTTCCTCTTTTTTTTCATGAACACACACACACACACACACACATATATATATATATATATATAGAATATTTGAGAATAACTTTCAAGGGAAGTATCTACTACTTTCTTCCCCTCCTAGCCATGACTTAAAGAGATAGATGTTGTCCCTGAGCTTGACATAGATTTGTGCCTAGTGTACATGCACAACCTTGTGATGTAGCCCTAATTATGCATACTCTGGATATGCAATTTTGTAACTGGTGCATTAGATAGGTCTGAATAATTTTTCTTGAGTTGTTATCTGACGGTGAACTTTACTATTGTTGCTGCTAACTTTATCATGTATGTATATGTATATTTCGATCTTTTTGTCTTGATTTGGTCCTTTATTTTTCCAAAGTTGCTTCCTATGTTTCTTCTTGATGTTTCCAGATTTATGCTTCTTTTCTAAGTTTGATCCTAGTGTTAGATTGTTTTTTTAATTCTCTTCTGATGTAAATACAAAAGATTCTAGTTCTAGTTCATGTACCTCTTTGTCAATTTCCTGCACAACAACACTTACAAAAGCAATTCTCATAGATTTTCCTTTTATTTTTTACGTTAACACCATTTTCAAAATCGAAAGAATCTTGAATTTGTTTCATCCAACCTTGGCCTAGGATTAAATCTTTAGTCATCAACTCTTGAGGCCGTTCTTCACATTCTAACATTTTTTTCTTGTTCTAACTCAACCTCGAGCTGTAAATTTTACAAAGAGCAAAGATTTTGACAATCTATGGCTTTAATGATTGTTATAGAGTTGGATTTTTGTACTCCTTATTATTTCAATAGTTTTGATCTTATCAAATATACTTTTGCCCTTGTATCCAATAGAAATCTGTTGTGCTTTTCTTAAGTAGTCATTGTTGGAGATAGACGTCTGCGGAAGCACACGAACAGCACAAGGAAGAAGAAGAAGCTTGGAGCACAACACACAAGACTGAATGTATTACTAGAGAATGTACAAAGATAAGTAGCCCATTAGGGCAATCGGCGTATATAGAAGCCGGGGGAAAAAAACCTCCTAAAGAGGGAAAAACGTGCCCCGGCAGTCCTAGAGTGTTCACACACATCACTACCTAAATATATCAACAAATCCCCCCTGGGAGTGATGCGGTGAACAAGGAGCTGGCACTCATGTATAAGGAAGTGCCAAGCTATGTGGAAATCACTCCACAAAAGGAAGTAAGCCCAAAGCTTTGCGGAAAGCTTCAAACTTCTCCCTAGGCAGAGCCTTCGTGAAAAGGTCTTCAATGTTCTCCTGCGTGGGCACATATGCCAAGCTGATCTCCCCAGCAGAGAACCTCTCCCTGACATAGTGATAATGCACCTCAATGTGCTTAGTGCGAGCATGGAACACAGGGTTCCTCGCAACTGCCAATGCGCTCTGACTCTCAGTGAAGATGGTGGTGGCAGAAGACTGGCCAACACCCAAATCAGCCATAAGGCGTCTGCGCCACACACACTCAACAGTCGCTGTGAAAGCTGCCCTATACTCAGCCTCACAACTGGAAGTGGCCACAGTAGGCTGCTTCTTGCTCAACCAAGATATACATGAGCTACCAAGCATGAAGCAAAAACCACTGGTGGACACACGAGTGTCATAGCAACCAGCCCAATCTGAGTCAGAAAAAGCATGCAAATCTGGCGGTAGTGATCCCCCCTTGGGATAAAACAGCCCAAGTAGCCGAGTACCACTCAAGTAGCGAAAGATGCGCTTAACCGCTTTCCAATGCGTTACTCCTGGGCAATGCATAAACCTGCTCATCTGTGAGACAGCAAACTGAATATCTGGCCGAGTAATGCATAAGTAAATCAAGCATCCAACAGCCTGCTGATAGAGAACAACATCAAATGCATCTCCAGCATCATGAAGACTCAATCGTAAACCTGTCTCCATAGGAGTGGCAATAGGCTTACAGTCTTCAAGGCCAAAACACTGCAATAATGTGTCAATATATTTCGTTTGACACAAAGCCATTCCACCATCAACGTGCATAAACTGAATGCCCAAATAGTGATGCAAATGCCCCAAATCAGACATCTCAAATGAGGCATGCAAATCAGCCTTAAAATCAGCAATATGTGTCTCAATAGGACCAGTGAGCAGCATGTCATCAACATAGACAACAATGATCAGAAGCACATCATTAGCACGCTTAACATATAAGGTGCTTTTAGTTGGACTGTTCTCAAAACCATGTGCAATCAGATAGGCATGTATCTTCTCATACCAAGCACGTGGTGCTTGCTTTAAACCATATAACGCCTTCTTTAACCTGCACACCTGGCTTTCATGCCCTTTCTGCACAAAGCCACGGGGCTGAAAAACATACACTTCTTCATGCAAGTCACCATTCAGAAATGCTGTTTTAATGTCCAACTGATGTACATTCCAACCATGATGGGCTGCAAGTGCACAAATGCTCCGAACAATAGTCATACGGCATGTAGGTGCAAAGGTCTCATCAAAATCAATGCCTCTTTCCTGCGCATAACCCTTTGCAACAAGCCTAGCCTTATACCTGTCAACTGTACCATCAGGTTTACGCTTCAGCTTGTATACCCACTTAGTGCCAATGGCCTTCTTGCCAGGAGGCAAGTCACATAAAGACCATGTACCATTCTTCATTATAGCATCATATTCAGATTGCATAGCAGCCATCCAATTTTCTGAATTTTGTGCTTCATCAAAAGAAACAGGCTCATTCTCATCATAGAGACTAGATGCAGCCATAGCATAGCAATCTGATGCAAAGCAGGCACTATGAGAGCCTGAATGAGTACGATATGACAAAGGTGCATCTAATTTGCTGTCACGCAAAGTCTGCACCAGCCATTTTGGCATAGTTTTTGCCTGTTCAATATCAGCTCTCTCATCAACAAGTGCATCATGTAAATCTGCATCAGAAATGGAATGATCTGCATCATCATATGAAACCTGCAAAGGCTGAGAAGTTGCCTCATTAGGACCAGCGCTAGCCTGTCCACCTGTAAAAAGAGGCATCAAAGTATCATACATGTCTTTGGAGCTAACAGATGTCTCCTTAGTACATGAAAGCAATGGCTGAATAGCATCTTCCACAAAGACAACATCACGGCTAACCAGAATGCGTTTAGTCTGTGGATGATACAGACGATAGCCTTTACTTTCAGAACTGTACCCAACAAAAATACATTTTACTGCCTTATCATCCAATTTTCTGCGATGTTGTTCAGGCACTAATGCATATGCCAAACAACCAAAAACACGCAGATGAGCAACAGATGGCTTGCGGTCATGCCAAGCCTCATATGGAGTGATAGACTGCAACGCTTTAGTGGGACACCTGTTCAGTACATATGCTGCACACATGACAGCCTCAAGCCAGAAACTATGTGGTAAAGCCTGACTTTTGATCATGCACCTCGCCATCTCCATGAGTGACCTATTCTTTCGTTCAGCAACTCCATTCTGTTGAGGTGTATACGGCATTGTACACTGGTGTTTTATCCCACGTTCAGCCAGAAATGCATTAAAATCTGAAGACATATATTCCCCCTCTCGATCAGAACGGAGGGTGCCCATTTTACATGCTGACAGATTTTCAGCTAAGACCAAAAACTGTTTGAAGCACATGAACACTTCGGACTTTGCTTTGAGTGGATATACCCATGCATGCCTGGAAAAATCATCAATGAAAGTCACGAAGTAAAGGTAATTTCCAAAAGAGGGTGTCTGCATAGGACCACAGACATCACTATGTACAAGCTGCAATTTATGCGTAGCCCGAACTGAACCATCTTTTGGAAAGGAAGAACGCTGCATTTTGCCCAAAATACAGCCTTCACAAACATGTTTTCCAGGTGCGTCAAGTTTGGGCAAAGAGGACACCATTTCAGATTTCTGCAGGCGTAACAAACTAGCAAGATTCAGATGACCAAAGCGTGCATGCCAAAGCTTTGCATCTGACATAGCCTGAGAATCATGAACTGCACATGCCGAATCATTCACAAATCTTTCATAGTCTATGAGCTTATACAGCCCACGACATAAAATGCCAGAAGCAATAATCACATCGCCATTTGAGAGATCATGGTCTGTACACCTGTCATCAACAAATTTCACAACCAAGCCAATCTTGGCTAATGCAGAAACTGATAACAGATTCTTTTTGATCCCTGGCACAAATAAAGCATCTGACAAAGTGAAAGAACTACCATCAGCAGTAGTCAGAATGATCTTACCAACTCCCATAACAGGATAAGAGGAGTTATTGGCGCATGTGACAGTATTCCCTGTAGGAGCAGGCTCAAGTGAAGAGAAGAAACTGCGCTGCGAGGTAATATGTTTGGTCGCCCCACTGTCAAAGTACCAAACATCTGAGTCTACTGCAGACATGCACTGATCAGGAGAAGATGGGTCAAAACTGCAGACAGTAGTAAACGCCCATTCTTCTTCCTGCACAAGATTTGCAGACTCTGTTTTTGGTGTAGAGGCCTCTGCAACAACCATTCCAGCCTCTTTCTTCTTTGCCTCTTTAGCAGCCAGTTTTGGACAGTTCTTTATGATATGATCATTGCCTTTACAGTACTTACAAAACAATTTCTGCTTTTCTGATTTTTTCTCATCTTTGTCTTGGTTCTTTGAATGTGCAGCATTTGCAGATTTCTGCTTACTAGTAGAAGAGCTCCATTTTCCTTTGCCCTTCTGACTAGCCAGGAAAGCTTGATCTGCAACACGCATAATGGACCTGTTCTGCCCGGACTGATCTTCCTGCAATAGAACAGAGACTAACTCCTCAAATGACAAGGCATTCGGATTGCCTTTCATCATCAACCGAAGAGTAGAGGCAAAACTCTGATATGAATCAGGAAGACCATTCAGAACGGTCTGCACAAGTGAGCTATCTGGTATAACCTCATCAGCAGAAATCAATTGTTCCTTCAGGTCTTCGATCTTTGTAGGAAAACTGTCCATAGAATCACCTTCATTCATGTGCTCACTCTCCAACTGTTTTCGGAGGTAAGCAACACGAGCCTCATTCCTAGCCTGGTACAAAGTGGTAAGTGTATCCCAAGCATCCTTTGCTGTTCTGCAAGAGCGAATGTGAGGAATAATGGCACGTTTGACAGACAAAGCTATCAATGCATGTGCCTGGGCATCTCTGCCATCCCAACGAATCTGCTCTGCAGTAGGTGCAACAGAAACAGCAGCACGAACCGGAATCTGCGGAATATCATCTTCGACACCATCTTCATCAGCTCCAACACCTGTATTTGCAGTACCTGTCGTTACAGGTGTAACAGGACGTCTTTCAACACCCTGCACAATGTTCCACAATCCTTTTGCAACCAGTACATGTCGCATCATATAAGCCCATAATGGGTAGTTGGTACCATCCAACTTATCCTCAACAGCCAACATACGGAATACATCACTGCTTTCAGCCATGGTCGGTGACTAAAATACCTTGATGCAGAAAATTGACTGTATCTAAAAAAGTTGAACGGAACTGCCCAAAGGAGTTCTGCTAGACCTGTAGCAGACTTCGAGACGCTTAAACTGGCGAACAGAAACTGGTATATACCTTTGGCACAAAAGGACGAAATAGCCTGCACAAGCACTGCGATAGTGCGTTCGGAGGCCGAAACGAGCTCAGATCGCGATTTTGGCACCACAAAGCAAAGATGTTTTGATCTCGGAAACACCCTGAGTATGCTCACCAAATTTCGTGCGAATCTGAGACTGCAAACGGAGGAGTGTCGACGGCGCCCTAGAAGAAGCGACGACCGCTCGGATACCAATTGTTGGAGATAGACGTCTGCGGAAGCACACGAACAGCACAAGGAAGAAGAAGAAGCTTGGAGCACAACACACAAGACTGAATGTATTACTAGAGAATGTACAAAGATAAGTAGCCCATTAGGGCAATCGGCGTATATAGAAGCCGGGGGAAAAAAACCTCCTAAAGAGGGAAAAAAGTGCCCCGGCAGTCCTAGAGTGTTCACACACATCACTACCTAAATATATCAACAGTCATTTTTATAATTGGTAAATGCTCATTTATATTTCCCTTCTCAACTCTACATGTCATTAGTTGCTTGATTCTTCTTAATTCTTTCTTCTTTCTTATTCTCTCTTTTGCCTCTTTGTGTGCTTCTTGTGTTATTGTGAAGTCCGCTTTCTTCCTTTTATTTAATCCTTGTATTCTTCTCCACATGTCTATGGTTAATGTTACCATATATCTCTTTACTCTACAAACACTTATGTAATTGGGCATTATCTCCCCATCTAGGGTTCCAAGTTGCATTGCACCACTAGAACTGACCATATGGAGTATGTAAGGTCCATGGCCTCTTTTTTCTAATTTTTTGCTATGTTGTTTGGTAGTGTAGACCAAAACTAATTCTCCCTCTTGCAAATCTCTATTCTTGATGTGCATGTCATAATAGGCTTTATGTTTTTATTTCCTGCATAAACACTCATTATTGCTCGTAGTCTTCATGCTCCCAATTATTCTAACTCATGAATTCTTTGAGATTATTCATGTTCAGCCCATGTTAATTGATTTCCTAACTTCAAAGTAGGTATAAAAAATTCCTTAGGTGAGACAACATTCATTCCATACACCAAAAATGGATTAGTTATAGTGTATGTTTTATATGCCACTCTATATGTCCATAAAGCATGATGAAGTTGCATATCCCAATCAATTCTTTTGGTATTTACTAATTTTGGCAAAATAGTACACAACATTTTATTGTACTTTCAGTTAGTCCATTTGCTTGAGTATGATAGGGTGTTGACTTTCTATGTGTTACCATAAAATAATTAGTCAAACACTATGAATTGATTTGAAAAATGACTTCCTTTATCACTTACCAATTCAATTGGTAAGCCAAATCTTGTAATCACATTTTCATACAAGAACCCAATTGATGTTTGAGCATCACTTTTTTATGTAGCCTTAGTTTTAGCCCACTTTGTTAAGTATTTGTTGCTGCTATGATGTAATTTGCATGAGAAATCTTAGAATGTGGATGAATAGGTCCAATAAATTCCAAATCCCATTTACTTATGCTCTTGTAGACATCAAAGTTCTTATAGACATTTCATCCTTTCTTATTAGATATTTCTTCCTTTAACAAATATCACACTTCTCCACATAAGATTTAGAGTCTTAAGATAGATTTGGCCACCAAAATCCAAAATATAAAATCAATTTGGCCACTATCAATGGAAAAATGTCCTCCTTCCACTTATGAATGAGCAAGTTCTAACATCTCCCAACATTTGTCTTCAGATGCACAAACTCTTGATGGGAGAATGCTCAACTTACCTATGTAGCTTGAAGCTAGAATGGCCTCACATGTATAATCATCGATACCTATGTTCACTAAAATCAACAATTCTCTAAATTCTTATGGAATGAGCCCGAGAGCTTTTGGTCACTCAAGCTAAACTCTGGGAACTTCCTAACGCAATTTATATTACTCAAAATACTTTCTTCTACTATGAAAAGCAACGCTTTCAAGAGGTACTATGTTGTGCCTTCACTAGTTATGCACACAAAGACCATTGCTCACTCCATATTTGATGTCTCTAAGAATATGCAGAGTTAAGATCAAATCTTTGAAATAACTTTAGAAGGCCAAATGGAAAACATATGAAGAGGAAAATTTGCTCTACACTTGGATCTATCTAGCTCCTTGACTGTCAAAATAGGTTGTGAGCTATGGCTACCTAAAGTGAGAAGAAAATACTCAAACAACTAGGGGCATTGCTTAGCAAGGGGCCTACTAGCTTATTTAAACTCCTAAATAGATACAACAAGGATCACACAAATTCAAAGTACATGTGTTTATATAATTTGAAAAAGATTCCCTAAATGATAGGATGCTTTTTTCTTAGAAAACAAGATTCGTCACACATAAGTGTGATAGGTGATTGATGTTGGAGTTTGAGGTCTACGAAAGCATGCTAACAACACAAGGAAGAAGAAGAAGAAGCTTGGAATACAACACACAATAGTGAATGTATTACCACTAGTGTGTACAAACCCGTTAGGGCTATAGGTGTATACAAAATTTGAGGGGAAAAACCTCCTAAAGAGGGAAAAATGTGCCCAGGAGGTCTTAGTGTGTTCACACATATCACTACCTAAATATATCTACAAATCCCCCTTGGGAGTGATGGGGTGAACAAGGAGTTGGCACTCAAGTATAAGGAAGTGACAAGCTATGTGGAATCAATCCACAAAAGGAAGTAAGCCCAAAGCTTTGCGAAAAGCTTCAAACTTCTCCCTACGCAGAGCCTTTGTGAAAAGGTCTGCAATGTTCTCTTGTGTGGGCACATATGTTAAACTGGTCTCTCCAATAGAGAAACTCTCTTTGAAATAATGATAGTGCACTTCAATGTGCTTAGTACGAACATGGAACACATGGTTTCTCACAATTTCCAATGCGCTCTGACTCTCAATGAAGATGGTGGTGGAAAAAGACTGACCAACAACCAAATCAGCCATAAGACATCTGAGCCACACACACACAATAGTTGCTATAAAAGCTGCTCTATACTTAGCCTCACAACTAGAAGTGGCCATAGTAGGTTGCTTCTTGCTCAACCAAGATATGCATGAGCTACCAAGCATGAAGCAAAAACCACTGGTGGACACATGAGTGTCATAGCAACTAGACCAATCAGAGTCAGAAAAAGCATGTAAATTTGGCAGTAGTGATCCCGCCTTGGGATAAAACAATCCAAGTAGTTGGGTACCACTCAAGTAGCGAAAGATGCACTTAATTGCCTGTCAATGGTTGACACCTGGGCAATGCATAAACCTGCTCATTTGTGAGACAACAAATTGAATATCTAGTTGAGTAATGTATAAGTAAATCAAGCATCCAACAACTTGTTGATAGAGAATAGCATCAAATGCATCTCCAACATCATGAAGACTCAATCATGAACCTATCTCCATAGGAGTGGCAATAGTTTTGGGGTCTTCAAGGCCAAAACATTGCAATAATGTTTCAATGTATTTTGTTTGATACAAAGCTATTCCCACATCAACTTGCGTAAAGTGAATGCCCAAATAATGATGCAATTGACCCAAATCTGACATCTCAAATGCGCCATGCAGATCAACCTTAAAATCAATAATATGCTTCTCATGAGGACCAGTGAGCAACATGTCATCAATATACACAACAATGATCAGAAACACATCATTTTCATGCTTAACATACAACGTGCTCTCAGTTGGACTGTTCTAAAAACCATGTGCAATCAGGTAGGCATGTATCTTTTCGTACCAATCAAGTGGTGCTTGCATCAAACTATATAATGCCTTTTTCAACTTGCACACTTGGTTTTCATGGGGCTGAAAAACATACACTTCTTCATGCGAGTCACCATTAAGAAATGTAGTTTTAATGTCCAACTGATGTACATTCCAACCATGATGAGCTACAAGTGCACAGATGCTACGAATAGTAGTCATTGGGCATGTAGGAGCAAAGGTGTCATCAAAATCAATGTCTCTTTCTTAAGTATAACCCTTTGCAATAAGCCTATCATAACCAAAAATATAGCCTTCACATACATGTTTACCAGGTGCCTCAAGTTTGGGTAGAGAGGACACCATTTTAGATTTCTATAGACGTAGCAAGCTAGCAAAATTTAGATGACCAAAGCGTGCATGCCAAAGCTTTGCATCTGACAAAGCCTGAGAATCACGTACTGCACATGGTGAATCATTCATAGATTTTTCATAGTTTATGAGCTTATATAGGCCACAACACAAAATGCCAAAAGTAATAATGACATCATCATTAGACAGATCATGAATTATACATCTATCATCAACAAATTTCACAACCAAGACAACCTTGGCTAAAACTAAAACTGATAATAGATTCTTCCTGATCCCTGGCACAAATAAAGCATCCGAAAATGTAAAAGAACTACCATCAACAATAATCAGAATGATCTTACCAACTAGTATGATAGGATACGAGGAGTTGTTGGCACATGTTCTTTGATTGTGCAGAATTAGCAGATTTTTGCTTAGTACTAGAAGAGCTCCATTTACCTTTGCCCTTTTGACTAGCCAGGAAAGCTTGACGTGCAACACGCATAATGGACCTGTTCTGCCTAGAATGATTCTCTTGCAACATAACAAAGACTAAATCCTCAAATGTTAGGGCATTTGGATTGCCTTTCATCATCAATCGAAGAGTAGAAGCAAAACTCTTATATGAATCTCGAAGACCATTCAGAATAGTCTGCACAAGTGAACTATCAGGCAAGACTTCATCAACAAAAATGAATTGCTCCTTCAAATCTTTGATCTTTGTCAAAAAAATTGTCCATGGAATCTCGTTCATTCATGTGCTCACTCTCCAACTAGTTGAAGAGATCTAAGATCCCACAGTCTATATAAGTGCCCAAATCTCGACGCTGGCATGATATGTGGGATTAAGTAGCTGATATGCACACCCTCACCTACTGAAGAAAGAGTTAGAAGAAGAAGAAGTATGAGATTTCCTCATAGCCATAGCTTAAAGCTTGCTTATCTAGTTTATTTGAACCACCTACCTCCACTCATTTGGCCATATCTTGGTGATTTCAACTTCAAATCAAGTGATTTTTGTTGTTATGGATTCTTCACTGAGAGTGCTTTCCAATGATAGAAAAGTTACTTTTTGGATCCATTTTCAAACCTATGAAGAGATTCAAACTTCATTGTTTGACATCAAGGATCCCCATTTGAGTACTTCTTTGATGCAATTATCATCGGGAGACTTTTGGAGAGGCAATCACTTCTAGCACCTGCACACACTTGCACATCAAGCTTTTGGACCTTAAGATAAGTTTTCTAGTCAATTCCAATGCATTCTTGCTCTCTTCATGCACCATGATGTACATAGGACAAGCATTTTGCATGACATACATGATATACGATTAGTTAGAAGCTTGTTCAGGTCTACACTTTGCATGGAAGTAGTGTTGCAGGTATAGGTGGCACTTGGTTTTACAGGTACAATGAGGGAAATATAAGAACTTACAATGCTCTTATTGTGATACGATATCGCAAGCATGAAGGTTATTGCAAGGGCATGTAGTTCCCTTTGGTTTACTATGTATGTATTGTGCCTGCTAGCACCATTTACTTAGAGAAGTGCATGTAGTGTAGTTGGTTTTATTTTTCTAATTTTCAAATTTACGTCGTTATGTTGCCAAAAATTTTAAGATTTAGCATGCATGTGCGTAAAAGTAGATTAAGCATACTAAAAAAAACATAAAAATCATAAAACCATAAAAAGATACCTACACCTTATCCTAGCATGGATTCAGGACCCTCTTCACCAAATAGGACTGATATGCTCATGGGTGAGCACACTTCAGACCCCATAGAAACCATGAAAGCTAGGATAGCACATTTAGAGAGCGCACTTCAAGACATCTTGGAGCACATGCATGGTTCCAAGAAAGAGGAAGTGACGCCTGAGACCGAGTTGCTAGGGATGGAGGTAGATGCTCTAGGAGAGCATCAAACTCCATACATCCCTAGAGATAGCATACTAGTCAAAGAAGCCTAATGGCAGGCTGTAGCTTAAAGACCTTGAGCTGCCTAGATATCATGGCTCGACTAGTTCTAGGATTGTTGATGTTGTTGAGTAGTAGCTCAACAAGTGGGAGTAGTGCTTTTGCTTATGTCATATCATGGATGATAGGCATAAGATTCAGCAAGCCACTTATAACCTTATGGACGTCGCCCATAGGTGGTGGCATAAGATAGAACAAGACAACAAAGGACCCACGACTTGGGAGTAGTTTAAATTCTTGTTCTACAATAACTTGTAATACTTGATGAGAGGTCTAGAGTGCTAGACACTTGGTTCTTCATTAGTGAGAAGAACCAAACCATTCAGGAGTACTTGGATAAGTACAGAGAGTTACTTCTTAAAGTACTTGATACTGTCCTAGAGTTTCTCTAGGTCCATAAGTTCATTTTGGGACTTAGAGGAACTTTTAGACTTTTACTGAGGAAGGAGAGGTGTCATTCCTTGGCACAGGCCATAGATATGGCTTTAGTCTATGAGGATGGCCACATAGGCATAGGCTCCCAAGGTCATAGGTCCTCATGGACTAAGGTGAGTCAATCCTCTTCTTCATCTACTCTTGCCTTGATCAATGCACAACCTCAGAAAGAGGCTAAGCAGGTGCACATGATCAAGACAATTTTAGGAGGTAAAAGGAAAGCATTTGCTCTGGCTGAGAGGGCATATAATAAGTCTATTCTTACCCCTCAATAGAAATAGAAGGAAATGAAAGAGGGGTTATGCTATGTGTGTCTAGGACATCACCTTTTCAAGGACTGTCCTAAGAAAAAGAAAATAGTAGCCACCATAGTTATTAATCCCACTCATGCAGGGAGTGATGGAGATGAGGACTTTGGAGATTCCCCATCCTAGATATCATCTCCCATAGTGGCCATGATGGTCACGAAGGTTCCTACTATGCCAGATGTTGTGATTTCACCAGTGTCACAAAAAGGATACCAGTTTCTAGATAGTGAACTCAATCGTGGCAGGACAACCTATCAAGGTACTCTTTGACACTAGGCCAATGCATAATGTGATTAGTTCCCGACTAGTCAGGAGGCTATACTTAGAGACTATGCAGTTTGACTATGCCTACACAATAGAGTTAGCAAATGGGAAGGGAATTGAGACATGCGACTCACAAGTTGTTGGCTTGCCCATTAACATCTAGTCCTATGAGGACAATTGGATTTCGAGATAGCTAGAATAGTACTATTCGATGTAGTTCTAAGTAAGAAGTGGCATGCTAGGGAATGACCTGTCATTAACTTTGCTTCACATGTGTACTAGTTTGAGCATGAGTGGAGGTGACTACTGATCCGTGGAGAGCCAGATCTCCAAGAGATGTGATTGGTAACTACTACCAAGTTGATCAAAATTGATTGTAAGTGTATTTATTTTGTGTATTGATTGTGTATTATGATGGATTCATGCATTCATGGAAACTCTAGTTGGAATGCTCAAGCACTTTTAGAGAAAGTAAGAGTAGAATTCCAAGAGTTATTCTTGAAAGAATTACCTTCAGGTTTGCCTCCTTGTAGGAACATTGAGCATAGAATTGAATTGGTACTAGAAGCGAGTCTGACCACTTGACCACCATTTTGAATGAGTTTGTAGGAGGATAATTAAGTCCACAAGGTCATGGATGAGTACCTATAGAAAGGATTGATTAGACCCAGCTATTCACCCTTTGCAGTGCCAATTCTTCTTGTGAAGAAGAAAGATGGATCTTATAGGATGTGCATCGACTATCGAGCACTCAATAAGATCACCATCAAGCACATATTCCTCATGCCTAGGATAGATGATGTTTTAGATGCTCTAGGTGGAGCCTTTGTATATAGCAAAATAGATTTAAAGAGTGGCTACCATTAGATTAGGGTAAAAGATCATTATGTATATACAACAGCTTTCAGGACGCATTTTGGGCATTATGAGTACTTAGTTATGCCATTTGGTTTGACTAATGCACCTACTACTTTCATGATGTTAATGAATGATATTCTACAATCGTTCATTGGAAAGTGTGTTGTGGATTTTGTTGATGATTTGCTTGTGTAAAGTAGGTCTATTCATGAGCATGAAAATCGTTTAAGATTGGTATTGAATAAGTTGAAAGAAAATCAGTTGTATGTAAATCTAGATAAGACTCAGTTGTTTCTTCTAGAGACAAGAGTATTTAGGGCATGTGGTATTGGTTGATTGGGTCCAGATGGATCTCAAGAAGGTCTCAATTATTCTAGCTTGGCCCACTCCTCAGGTTGAGGGGCAGTTATGGCCATTTCTAGGACTTTTTAGTTTTTATAAAAAATTCATCTCTTCTTATTCATCGATAGTAGCACCCATAGCGAACTTGCTTAAAGGCAAAGTTCCATTTCCATGGAAGAAAGAACAGCAAGAAAGTTTGGAGACTCTAAAACAAGTTG
The DNA here is from genome assembly GCA_020310875.1 of Ceratopteris richardii. NCBI lineage: Eukaryota > Viridiplantae > Streptophyta > Polypodiopsida > Polypodiales > Pteridaceae > Ceratopteris > Ceratopteris richardii. Next base: position 52,846,153 of record CM035433.1, on the reverse strand, counting down.
TTTCAGAGGCTCCCATACTCAAAGTGGTAGATCCGTAGAAACCATTTGAGTTGGAGATAGATGCTAGTGGCATAGCCATAGGGGAAGTCTTGAGCCAAGATGGAAGGCCAATAGCTTTTGAAAGCAAGAAATTGAGTAGTGCACAATGCAATTGACCATTGCATAAACAAGATTTGTATGTAGTGGTGCATGCTCTTAAATTCTGGAGACACTATCTTCTATGGTGCAAACTTTAAGGTATACATAGATCACCATACACTCAAGTATTTTTGTAGCTAGCCAAATCTTCGAGGCAGACAAGCTTATTAGGTTGAGCTCATGCAAGAGTTTCACATGGAAATCCTGTATAGAATAGGAAAAGATAATATAGTAGCTGATGCATTATCACAGATAGTGTATCAAATGAGCTTTACAGTTCTAGAAAGCTCATTGCTTCAAGAAATAAAGGAAGCACATGTGGAAGATCTACATTTGTTACAGATTATTAGAGCCATCAATGATGACTCTATCATAGGAGAAGAGGAAATTCTATCTATTTGTTCCCCTAGCAAAGCAAACAAGTCCAATCTGTATTCCAATTTCTCAAAGGAGAATGGAATAGTCAAACAGAAAGGAAAGGTTTGCATACTAGATTCCCTGGATTTGAGAAGAAAAGTCATGCATGATAATCATGATGATCCTTGCACAGGGCATCTTGGTGTTGGTAAGACAATACAACTTGTTAGAAGAACATTTTGGTGGCCTAGATTAGCCAAAGATGACCACACTTATGTTCAACAATGCTTTATGTGTCAAGTCAACAAGGCAGAAAGGGTAAAGTCACCAGGTCTTTTACATCCTTTATAGATTTGAGATCATAATTGGGATAATGTATCCATGGACTTCATAGGCGGGTTACCACGGACCCAAAGTAAGTAGGATGCTATCCTAGTTGTGGTAGATAGATTGAGCAAGATGGCTCATTTCATACCCATGCAAGAGATGATAGAAGATCCACTGGTAGCAAAGTTGTTTATCTAGCATGTCTTCAAATTGCATGGGTAACGGATATCCATAGTCTCAAATAGGGATGTCATATTCATAGGACACTTCTGGAAGTTTGTATTTGACAAACTGAAAGTGTCATTGAAAATCAGTAGTGGTGATCGTGCTCACACAGATGGTCAGACAAAGAGGGTCAACCATATTCTAGAGGACATGTTGAGGGCATATGTGTCTGAGAGGCAGACGGATTGGGATAGTTACTTGCCATTAGTAGAGTTTGCTTATGACAATAGACCTCATAAGGTGACAAGAATGTCTCTTTTTGAGATGAACTATAGCATGTATCCCATTGCTCCGAGTACCATAGGAATGCCAAAGAAATGTCCTGGAGCTTTGGAGTTCTTAGCGAGCCTCCAAGCAAATTTAGAAATATCTAAATCCAAGATGCAATAAGCACCTAATAGGGCAAATGAGTATGCTAACAAGAAGAGATCTCCTAGAACCTTTGAGGAAGGAGATAGAGTTTTTCTTCAGGTGCCAGCTAGATCTACTTCACTATCCATAGGGAAGTGTAGTAAGCTTTCATGAAGGTTTTGTGGACCTTGGAAGATTGTAGAGAAGCTTAGTGATGTTGCATACCAATTAGAGCTTCCTTCATATTGTAGAGTCCATCCAGTGTTTCATGTCAGTAAACTTAGAAAATATATTTCAAGGGAGGATAATATAATAGAGGGTAGTGTTTCTTTGTAGGAAATTGATAACAGAGATCATTCTCCATATAGGATACTAGATCGGAGATAGAAGTGCTTGAGAAATTGTGTCATCTAGGAGTATCTAGTAGCTTGGAGAGGATTACCACTTACATACTCTACTTGGGAATCTAAAGCTCTAGTTTGCAAGTACTTTCCCTCATTTATCATTGAGGACAATGATCTTTAGAAGGGGGAGAGACTTTTAGAGATTGGTCTACAGAGACCACTTCATGTGTGAGGGACAAGGGCCAGCTATAAGCAAGGTCCCAAGCTCGGGGGATATCCTAAAACATTCAATGGTAATGGGGATGAATGTTGCATGATGGCCACATGGAAGCACTAGACCATTCTGGATCATTATTATTTTGAATACGAGGGGATATAATGGATGGGAGGAGAGTGGCACACACATCATTCACTAGTCTTTGATCTTGAGCCCTTACAAAATTTTCTTTTCACAAGCTTGAGTGTTGAAGCATTCCTTCCATGAACTCTTGAGTTGATTCCTTGGTCTTAGCTCATGTAGGGAGAAAACAAAATGATGAACAATGATGTGGTGAACTAGTGGTGCAACTCTAATACCATGTAGGAGTTACCACAACACATATATAGGATCAAGGTTAGAGATAAAGAGAGATATTTCTAGCTAAAAATCATAACTCTAATACAATGGAACTAAAACACTATACAACGTATAGATGATTCTATCCAACCACACACTCCCTACATGGAGATTATATGGTGATCTAGATAGAAGATAGGTGAAGGGCTATAGATGAACACAATGGATACTAAGATGGACACCCTAGTGGTTCCAAACACCACATACTATGATCCTACATGGGGAAGAGACCATCGTTATAAGGTCCTCCAAGTCTAGGTCAACCTACCCATGTTCTTGGGTCGTGGTAGCTTGATCCATACCAGGAATACTCTCCATCATTGATTTTATGGTGTAAACCCAATGGTAGAAAAGTAAGATCAAGAACCATGTGTTCATAGCCCTTGATCTTGCTTAACCCACACTTAGGATCAAGTCTAGATCAAATGGCACACATCAAATAGACCCTTCCCCAAGTTAAGAAAACTATTTTTGTTTCTAGCCCTTGGTTTAAGTTGATCCTCACATATGATTAATCCCAAATCCAATGGCTTAGAAGTAACCTTCCTAATTATCCATATACGGTATGTTCTAGACCTCATCTAACCTCAAAATCAAGAACTTGCCAATGTCCAAAACTCTTACATGGATTCTCCTCATAATGGGAGCCTTAAACAATAGAGTGTCATGGAACAATGGTGGTGATACATAAGGGTGAGGCATTGAGCATATCTAATAGGATTTGCATAGCATTCACGGATGGTTTAGATCAAAACTATTGATTTTGCATACACTCAAGGTTAGGAACGTCTAGAGTTTCATGGGGGAAGTCTATCATTTCGGTTCATAAAGGGGCTAGAATCACTTTTGTTATGGAACTTTGTTCCATTTTATGTGATTTATTATCAGCAGAGAGTTGCACACCTATTTCACATTATTACTCCAACAAGGATACATCATATTTTATGTACTAAGATCACTTGAATTATGCTAATTTTATGGAAGTGATAGTTAGGAATTTAGGTGTTTATGACATTGTGTTCTGTTGATATATTTAGGTAGTGATGTGTGTGAACACTCTAGGACCGCCGGGGCACTTTTTTCCCTCTTTAGGAGGTTTTTTTCCCCCGACTTGTATATACGCCTATTGCCCTAATGGGCTACTTATCTTTGTACATTCTCTAGTAATACATTCAGTCTTGTGTGTTGTGCTCCAAGCTTCTTCTTCTTCCTTGTGCTGTTCGCGTGCTTGCGCAGACGTCTAACTCCAACAATTGGTATCAGAGCAGGTCGTTGCTTCTTCTAGGGCACCGTCGAACTCCTCCGTTTGCAGTCTCAGATTCGCACAAAATTTGGTGAGCATACTCAGGGTGTTTCCGAGATCAAAACAGCTTCGCTATGTGGTGCCGAAATCGCGATCTGAGCTCGTTTCGGCCTCCGAACGCACTATCGCAGTGCTTGTGCAGGCTATTTCGTCCTTTTGTGCCAAAGGTATATACCAGTTTCTGTTCGCCAGTTTAAGCGTCTCGAAGTCTGCTACAGGTCTAGCAGAACTCGTCTGGGCAGTTCTGTTCAACTTTTTGAGATACAGTCAATTTTCTGCATCAAGGTATTTTAGTCACCGGCCATGGCTGAAAGCAGTGATGTATTCCGTATGTTGGCTGTTGAGGATAAGTTGGATGGTACCAACTACCCATTATGGGCTTATATGATGCGACATGTACTGGTTGCAAAAGGATTGTGGAACATTGTGCAGGGTGTTGAAAGACGTCCTGTTACACCTGTAACGACAGGTACTGCAAATACAGGTGTTGGAGCTGATGAAGATGGTGTCGAAGATGATATTCTGCAGATTCCTGTTCGTGCTGCTGTTTCTGCTGCACCTACTGCAGAGCAGATTCGTTGGGATGGCAGAGATGCCCAGGCACATGCATTGATAGCTTTGTCTGTCAAACGTGCCATTATTCCTCACATTCGCTCTTGCAGAACAGCAAAGGATGCTTGGGATACACTTACCACTTTGTACTAGGCTAGGAATGAGGCTCGTGTTGCTTACCTCCGAAAACAGTTGGAGAGTGAGCACATGAATGAAGGTGATTCGATGGACAGTTTTCTTACAAAGATCAAAGACCTGAAGGAACAATTGATTTCTGCTGATGAGGTTATACCAGATAGCTCACTTGTGCAGACCGTTCTGAATGGCCTTCCTGATTCATATCAGAGTTTTGCCTCTACTCTTCGATTGATGATGAAAGGCAATCCGAATGCCTTGTCATTTGAGGAATTAGTCTCTGTTCTGTTGCAGGAAGATCAGTCCAGGCAGAACAGGTCCATTATGCGTGTTGCAGATCAAGCTTTCCTGGCTAGTCAGAAGGGCAAAGGAAAATGGAGCTCTTCTACTAGTAAGCAGAAATCTGCAAATGCTGCACAATCGAAGAACCAGGATAAAGATGAGAAGAAATCAGAAAAGCAGAAATTGTTCTGCAAGTACTGTAAAGGAAATGATCATATTATAAAGAACTGTCCAAAACTGGCTGCTAAAGAGGCAAAGAAGAAAGAGGCTGGAATGGTTGTTGCAGAGGCCTCTACACCAAAAACAGAGTCTGCAAATCTTGTGCAGGAAGAAGAATGGGCGTTTACTACTATCTGCAGTTTTGACCCATCTTCTCATGATCAGTGCATGTCTGCAGTAGACTCAGATGTTTGGTACTTTGACAGTGGGGCGACCAAACATATTACCTCGCAGCGCAGTTTCTTCTCTTCACTCGAGCCTGCCCCTACAGGGAATACTGTCACATGCGCCAATAACTCCTCTTATCCTGTTATGGGAGTTGGTAAGATCATTCTGACTACTGCTGATGGTAGTTCTTTCACTTTGTCAGATGCTTTATTTGTGCCAGGGATCAAAAAGAACCTGTTATCAGTTTCTGCATTAGCCAAGATTGGCTTGGTTGTGAAATTCGTTGATGACAGGTGTACAATCCATGATCTCTCAAATGGCGATGTGATTATTGCTTCTGGCATTTTATGTCGTGGGCTGTATAAGCTCATAGACTATGAAAGATCTGTGAATGATTCGGCATGTGCAGTTCATGATTCTCAGGCTATGTCAGATGCAAAGCTTTGGCATGCACGCTTTGGTCATCTGAATTTTGCTAGTTTGTTACGCCTGCAGAAATCTGAAATGGTGTCCTCTTTGCCCAAACTTGAGGCACCTGGAAAACATGTTTGTGAAGGCTGTATTTTGGGCAAAATGCAGCGTTCTTCCTTTCCAAAAGATGGTTCAGTTCGGGCTATGCAGAAATTGCAGCTTGTACATAGTGATGTCTGTGGTCCTATGCAGACACCCTCTTTTGGAAATTACCTTTACTTCGTGACTTTCATTGATGATTTTTCCAGGCATGCATGGGTATATCCACTCAAAGCAAAGTCCGAAGTGTTCATGTGCTTCAAACAGTTTTTGGTTTTGGCTGAAAATCTGTCAGCATGTAAAATGGGCACCCTCCGTTCTGATCGAGGGGGGGAATATATGTCTTCAGATTTTAATGCATTTCTGGCTGAACGTGGGATAAAACACCAGTGTACAGTGCCGTATACACCTCAACAGAATGGAGTTGCTGAACGAAAGAACAGGTCACTCATGGAGATGGCGAGGTGCATGGTCAAAAGTCAGGCTTTACCACATAGTTTCTGGCTTGAGGCTGTCATGTGTGCAGCATATGTACTGAACAGGTGTCCCACCAAAGCGTTGCAGTCTATCACTCCATATGAGGCTTGGCATGACCGCAAGGCATCTGTTGCTCATCTGCGTGTTTTTGGTTGTTTGGCATATGCATTAGTGCCTGAACAACATCGCAGAAAATTGGATGATAAGGCAGTAAAATGTATTTTTGTTGGGTACAGTTCTGAAAGTAAAGGCTATCGTCTGTATCATCCACAGACTAAACGCATTCTGGTTAGCCGTGATGTTGTCTTTGTGGAAGATGCTATTCAGCCATTGCTTTCATGTACTAAGGAGACATCTGTTAGCTCCAAAGACATGTATGATACTTTGATGCCTCTTTTTACAGGTGGACAGGCTAACACTGGTCCTAATGAGGCAACTTCTCAGCCTTTGCAGGTTTCATACGATGATGCAGATCATTCCATTTCTGATGCAGATTTACATGATGCACTTGTTGATGAGAGAGCTGATATTGAACAGGCAAAAACTATGCCAAAATGGCTGGTGCAAACTTTGCGTGACAGCAAATTAGATGCACCTTTGTCATATCGTACTCGTTCAGGCTCTCATAGTACCTCCTTTGCATCAGATTGCTATGCTATGGCTGCATCTAGTTTCTGTGATGAGAATGAGCCTGTTTCTTTTGATGAAGCACAAAATTCAGAAAATTGGATGGCTGCTATGCAATCTGAATATGATGCTATAATGAAGAATGGTACATGGTCTTTATGTGACTTGCCTCCTGGCAAGAAGGCCATTGGCACTAAGTGGGTATACAAGCTGAAGCGTAAACCTGATGGTACAGTTGACAGGTATAAGGCTAGGCTTGTTGCAAAGGGTTATGCGCAGGAAAGAGGCATTGATTTTGATGAGACCTTTGCACCTACATGCCGTATGACTACTGTTCGGAGCATTTGTGCACTTGCAGCCCATCATGGTTGGAATGTACATCAGTTGGACATTAAAACAACATTTCTGAATGGTGACTTGCATGAAGAAGTGTATGTTTTTCAGCCCCGTGGCTTTGTGCAGAAAGGGCATGAAAACCAGGTGTGCAGGTTAAAGAAGGCGTTATATGGTTTAAAGCAAGCACCACGTGCTTGGTATGAGAAAATACATGCCTATCTAATTGCACATGGTTTTGAGAACAGTCCAACTGAAAGCACCTTATATGTTAAGCGTGCTAATGATGTGCTTCTGATCATTGTTGTCTATGTAGACGACATGCTGCTCACTGGTCCTCTTGAGAAGCATATTGCTGATTTCAAGGCTGATTTGCATGCCTCATTTGAGATGTCTGATTTGGGGCATTTGCATCACTATTTGGGCATTCAGTTTATGCAAGTTGATGGTGGAATGGCTTTGTGTCAAACGAAATATATTGACACATTATTGCAGCGTTTTGGCCTTGAAGACTGTAAGCCTATTGCCACTCCTATGGAGACAGGTTTACGATTGAGTCTTCATGATGCTGGAGATGCATTTGATGCTGTTCTCTATCAGCAGGCTGTTGGATGCTTGATTTACTTATGCATTACTCGGCCAGATATTCAGTTTGTTGTCTCACAGATGAGCAGGTTTATGCATTGCCCAAGAGTCACGCATTGGAAAGCGGTTAAGCGCATCTTTCGCTACTTGAGTGGTACTCGGCTACTTGGGTTGTTTTATCCCAAGGGGGGATCACTACCGCCAGATTTGCATGCTTTTTCTGACTCAGATTGGGCTGGTTGCTATGACACTCGTGTGTCCACCAGTGGTTTTTGCTTCATGCTTGGTAGCTCATGTATATCTTGGTTGAGCAAGAAGCAGCCTACTGTGGCCACTTCCAGTTGTGAGGCTGAGTATAGGGCAGCTTTCACAGCGACTGTTGAGTGTGTGTGGCTCAGACGCCTTATGGCTGATTTGGGTGTTGGCCAGTCTTCTGCCACCACCATCTTCACTGACAGTCAGAGCGCATTGGCAGTTGCGAGGAACCCTGTGTTCCATGCTCGCACTAAGCACATTGAGGTGCATTATCACTATGTCAGGGAGAGGTTCTCTGCTGGGGAGATCAGCTTGGCATATGTGCCCACGCAGGAGAACATTGCAGACCTTTTCACGAAGGCTCTGCCTAGGGAGAAGTTTGAAGCTTTCCGCAAAGCTTTGGGCTTACTTCCTTTTGTGGAGTGATTTCCACATAGCTCGGCACTTCCTTATACATGAGTGCCAGCTCCTTGTTCACCGCATCACTCCCAGGGGGGATTTGTTGATATATTTAGGTAGTGATGTGTGTGAACACTCTAGGACCGCCGGGGCACTTTTTTCCCTCTTTAGGAGGTTTTTTTCCCCCGGCTTGTATATACGCCTATTGCCCTAATGGGCTACTTATCTTTGTACATTCTCTAGTAATACATTCAGTCTTGTGTGTTGTGCTCCAAGCTTCTTCTTCTTCCTTGTGCTGTTCGCGTGCTTCCGCAGACGTCTAACTCCAACATGTTCATCCATCAGAAGCTTCTCGGAATCATCTACAATTGTGGATGCATGATTGTTTTTTTGCTTTTTGTTGTTTTGATTCTTCAATCTGCAGTCACATGCAAAGTGACTAGGTTCACCACAATTCCAACATCCCTTGCTATCATTACCTGAATCATTTCGTTGGAAATTTCTATGGCCTCTTTGGCTCCCCTACCTCAAAACTATTCTCTACCTCATAAAGTGTGTTGTTGACCTTGGTCCTGGTATTTATTTCCTTATCCATTTTCAAAGCCTCTTCCTCTACAGAGTAGACCACTTGCTCAGAATCACCTTTTCCTTGGGATTTTGACTCTTCATCAAAATTATATCTTCAATTATCAACATGGAAACAAGGAAAACAAAATTTGGGATATTCTCCTAGTTTGAATATAAGTTTTGAAATCCATATATGCACCTCTTAAACTAGGAAGGCATACTTCGACCTTATCATCGTCGTCTACATTGATACCAATAGAATCAAGTGAATCACATATACTTTTGATTTTTAAGGTGTATTCACTTACCAACATGCTCTTTTTCTCTAGTGTATGCAGTTCATTTTTGAGTTGCAATTTTTGTGCTTTTTATTGGTCTCATACAATGTGAACAAAATATTCCAAGCCTCTTTTGAAGATTTGGCACCTTGCATGTGCTCAATCATGCTATCTTGTATGCTAGTAGAAAACCAATAGATTATCTTTTGTGATCCTTGATTCCACTCTTCATATGCTCTTAATTGGTCTGTAGTTCGATTCCTCTTTGGTAACTATGAGGGGTTTTCATCGTCTTTTTTTATGTACTTTCAATAGCCTTTTCCCATTATGAATTTTTCCATTTTGAATCTCCAAGCATGCAAGCTCTTCTTATCCAAATTATTTCTCATAAGTTGACTCATCCCATCAACATTTCCATTTCTAAACAATTTACAATATTAAAAAACGCTAGAAAATACATGCGCTTGAACATTGTCACACTATGACTTGATAGTTCGATCTTAGAATAAAATAATTATCGTGTATCAATAGTATAAGCATGTGTTCTCCATATCTTCTCATAGACTCTTCATTGTCGGCCTTCTTCTTGAGCCCTCTACAACCACACTGACTCTGATACGATGTCAAGAGAAAGTAGATAAGGAAGAGATCTCACTCACTCTCTCACACACCAAGAGAAGAGCACACACAGATTGAGGCAAGGAAGAATTATCTTCTTCCACTTCTTCTATTACATAAAGAGAGTGTACAATACTGAACTAACACAACAATACAACACCTACAATATATAAAGAGATGTACATAGAGACTAATGTTCTTGAATGAGTGAGTTGGCAAGAAACAAATGTTCCATCACTCTTGGTAGATAAATGTGGTGGATGTCATTGAAAGTATCCCTGATGTAGAGGGGGTAACCAGGTCTATACTTCTAGTGCTCCTTCTACTCAAGGGAGGTTCTCCTTAGGGAAGTATACCCTGTAACATCATTGTGTGAGGTACTACTTGAGACAATAAACCAAGAAATGATCAGTGTTACAAAGATGCTGAAAAGGCCAATTCGACCAAGACTGAAAAAAATTGCGCTAGTATAAAAGATAAAATTGGAGTACAAAAGGTCTGATCACTCGAAATATGAACTAGGACATCTCAACACAGAGAAATTAATACAAACTCAGAGAAGGTATACAAGTGTGGTATACAATGCTATGAACTCCAGCTTACAAGTGACTATCCCAGTATATCCAATCTCACTGTCATGCCGACTGCCCCCAACGCTGAAGCTCTCACTCTGTATATTCTCCAACAGAGAAGCTTCTTCTACAGTGGGCAAAATCACAGCAGTGAGCAGAGAATAATCAAGGAGAAGCCTGATTAGAACAATCTCAAAATACCACAGTAACACAAGTAGAACCAAATTGAAAAAAGCTAGAATCACACAGAGACGATAGTGAGTGCATCCCTCAGCTTCCTAAATCTGTGTATATCTTTCCAAATGGAACCTTCACTAACATATATCTCTGACTGTCTGTATGTACGTACCCCTCAAACGAGTGCAATTACTTCTTATATAGATCTCGAAGCCAAGAGAGTGACTTTTGTTGGATTCCATCATTTAAGGCACCATCACTGTTCACTACACACGCACAGCCAAGAGAGTGGCTTCCACCGGATCTCATCATTTACCGCACCATCACCATTTGCGCCAATCTGACAAAAGTGGAGGGAGAGCTGGCTAATTTTGGGTAGGTGGTCTAATTCTGGTATTGATAGCCAACTACCTAAAAAACGCTTGAAGACTTCGGAATATGGCCTTGAATGCGAGACTCTTTCATGAATCAACACTTCATCACAAATCTGATAGCCGACCTGATTCTGGCACCAAGGACGAATTTTGAAAGATAAATTTTGACGGATAAATTTTGAAGGACAAATTTTGAGGGACAAATTTTGAGGACAAATTTTGAAGGACAAATTTTGAGGTACAAATTTTGACGGACAAATTTTGAGGGACAAATTTTGACGGACAAATTTTGAGGGACAAATTTTGAAGGACAAATTTTGAGGGACAAATTTTGAGGGACAAATTTTGAAGGACGAATTTTGAGGGACAAATTTTGAGGGACAAATTTTGAGGGACAAATTTTGAAGGACGAATTTTGAGGGACAAATTTTGAGGGACAAATTTTGAAGGACAAATTTTGAGGGACAAATTTCGAGGGACAAATTTTGAGGGACAAATTTTCAAGGATAAATTTTGAGGGACAAATTTTGAAGGAAAAATTTTGAGGGACAAATTTTGACGGATGAGGGACAAATTTTGAAGGACAAATGTTGAGGGACAAATTTTGAGGGAGAAATTTTGAAGGACAAATTTTGAGGGACAAATTTTGAGGGACAAATTTTGAGGGACTTTTGACGGATGAGGGACAAATTTTGATGGACAAATTTTGAAGGAAAAATTTTGAGGGACAAAGTTTGAGGGACAAATTTTGAAGGACAAATTTTGAGGGACAAATTTTGAAGGCTGAATTTTTCCGACCCGACAAAGATGAAATGAGGGGAATCTTGAGCGGTGAACTCTCGTAGGACAAAAAGAAGTGGCACTAGGACTTTTTTTTTGGGGGCTTGCATACAATCAGATGAAATCTTACTCGATTACAGTCCCCCACATCAAGATGTTGCACCGTCTCGGTGCAATTCTTCAATATTGGCTAAAAATTTCTAAGAACAAAATTAGAACTGTCTATGGGCAAAACAAGCTGAAACGCGAACTAGGGTATATACAATGATTGATTTTTCTCAAAGTGTTTTAAGTTATATAAGCCTTCACCCTAGATAAGCCTTCACCCTGGAAATGCTGACAAGAGGCAGTTTCTCACCCTGTAGGTCCTCTACTTGTACTGCTCCTTGTTGAAATATCCTCAACACTTTGTAGGGTCCTGACCATTTTGGTGCCAATTTAGTAGGTACAGATGGAATCTGATATACCAGCACTAGAGCTCCCTCTTCCACCTTATTGGTCCTTAAGTGTCTATCATGAATGTGTTTCCTTTCTTCCTGCTTTTCCTACAGCCTCTTCATAGCTGTTTCCCTATATTCCTCCAATGCTACCAATCTTCTAATGTGAGGGTCAACATCAATGTTTTTTGCTTCAATTTCTTTTCTGATGATGAATTCTAAAGGGGCCAATGCCTCTTTCCCATAGACTAGAAGAAATGGGCTCTCTCCCATGGTGCCTCTGTTGGTTGTTCGAAAAGCCCATATTGCACCAATGAGGGCATGTGGCCATGAACTATGATGGTCAAAGGCTAATTTGCATAGTAATCCAATCAAAATTTTGTTAGAACTATCTGCCTACCCATTTGCTCTCGGGTAGTATGCACAGGATTTCTTATGGAAGATCTTGTACCTGTCAAAGGTTATTTGCGACAATTGGTTTACAAAGTGTGTGCCTCTATCACTAGTGACTTCAAGAGGGCAGCCAAATCTTGAGAATATTCTTTTATACATAAACTTGGATATTGTAGTGGAAGTACAATCAATAGTAGCCTTAGCTTCTACCCACTTAGTAGAATAACATGTGGCCACCAAAATATACTTCTTACCACCAGGTTGACCAGTTGGGTTGATTGGTCCAATGAAATCAAGACCCCATCGTTTGAAAGGTAGCCATCCATTGGAGATTACTAATGGTTGAAAATTCAGTCTACTAGGCTTGGGAGCATATCTCTGGTAGATATCACATCCTTTGGCAAACTTGATAGCATCTTTGTAAATGTGAGGCCACCATAATCCCCTGTGGATAATTTTGTGAGCCAACGCCTCTCCTTTGAGATGCTCTTCTTTTTGTGTGCTGCTTCAAGCAAAAAATTCACCTCCTCTGGATAAACACATTTTCTCTTGACACCTGATCCGCCATGTAGTGTTCTTTTCCTAGCCTAATATGAATCTCAAAATCATACTCTTGAAACAGTAGTAGCCAATGCCAAATCCTTCCAGCTACTCTAGGCTTATTAATTAAGTATTTGAGGGGTTGATGGTGAGATATGACAATGAAATGCACACCTAGAAGGTAGTGCCTAAACTTTTGGAGTGCAAAAACAATAGCCAAACCTTCCCTTTCCATAGTGCTGTAATTTCTTTCTGCTCTGGTAAGTAGTCTGCTAGCATAAGCTATAGGTTGATCCACCTTGGGTACCTTGGGCATGGAGGGTTGAGCCAAAACTGCTCCTATTGCATGAAGACTAGCATCTGTATGCACATGAAACTCTACTGACCAGTTAGGAACAGTTAAGAGTGGAGCAGTACATAGCCTCAATTTTAGTTCAAAAAATGCCTTTTCAGCCTCAGGACTCCATGAGAAAGGGATCTTCTTTCTCATAAGCCTTGAAAAAGGCTTAGCTATTTCTAAATACATCCGTATAAATCTCCTATGGTAGCCTGCATGGCCTAAAAAGCTTTGTACTTCCTTAGGAGTCCGTGGAATGGGCATGGAAAGGATAGCAGTGACCTTTGCTCGATCTATAGTTATCCCATTTGCAGACACGATGTGACCAAGGAGAGTGCCTCTAGTGACCAAAAAATGACATTTAGCAGGATTCAACTTCAAACCTATTTTGAGACACTGCTCAAAGATTTCCTTCAGATTTTCCAAGTGATCGTGAAAATCTTGGACTACTGCTCTTCTATCTGTGCCTGAGAACACTGAAAAGTCATCCATAAAAATGCGCAGAAAAGTTGTCAACCATTTCCCCAGTATCAAATACATTGTTCTATTAAATGACGCAGGTGCATTTCGCAGCCCAAAAGCCATGCGTGTGTACACATAAGTGCAGTGACAAAGGCAGTTTTGTCTCTATCATCAGGATGAATTAATATTTGGTTGTAGCCACTGAAACCATCAAGAAAACTATACGAAGTGTGACTGGTTACTTCTTCTAATACTTGTTCTGTGAAAGGTTGAGGGAAGCCATCTTGAACAGTTACCTTATTTAAAGCACAAAAATCAACGCATATTCTTATTTTTTCGCTATTTTTCTTGGGTACAATAACCATAGATGAAAGCCACCTTGAATGTTCTACTAGAACAATAATACTCGCTTCCTCAAGTTTTGTGATTTCGAGTTTTACTGCCTCTGCATATTTTGGATTGAGTCGATATGGCCTACTTCTTGCAGGTGCAACTCCCTCTACTAGGGGTATTTGATGTAATCCAAGCTCCTCTGGAATCCCTGTTAAATCCTTGTAGGACCATGCAAAGACATTTTTATAGGAGAAAAGGAGAGAAGTTACCCTCTGTTGTAAAAAAGGATAGTGCCACAACCAGGAGGCTAAGTGGACTATTTGAGGATTTCCTTCATCTCCCAGGTTCACTTCTTGAACTAGCATTTCAGGACTCGTCTCTCTTGAAAAAGCATCTGCACTATGAGCAGGGGTGGAATTCACCTTATGTTCCACAATATGTTGCTTGATCCCTCCTTGAGGAATATCTGAAAAGGGAAGGTCTTCTCTGCTCTCAGGCTCAAAATTAGGCCCTTGAGACTCAAAATTAGCCTCCTCCAAGGCTTCTTCAATTTTGTCAATTTTAGGCTTTTTTGCCCTTTTGTAGAACTCTGTAGTGGTGCATCCTCGCAAAATTGGCCCATTTTGATCCAATGGACCAATTTGGTCTGATGGCCCAATTCGACTATTTGGGCCCCCTGAAGAGACTAACTCACTTCCTGCTACTTTTTGCTCGCTTCCTGCCCATTTTTTGAAAAATGCCCAAATTTGATCTCCAAAGGTTCTTTAATTTGGTATGATGGCCCAATTTGACTATTTGGCCCCCCCAAAGATACTAACTCACTTTCTGCTACTTTTTGACCACCAAGACCATTTTGTGAAAAATGCCCAAATTTGATCTCCAAAGGCTCTTTAATTTGGTCCGATGGTCCAATTTGACTATTTGGGCCTCTCGAAGATACTAACTCACTTTTTGCTACTTTTTGACCACCAAGACCATTTTGTGAAAAATGGCCAATTTTGATCTCCAAAGGCTCTTTAATTTGGTCTGATGGCCCAATTTGACTATTTGGGCCCCCCGAAGATACTAACTCACTTTCTACTACTTTTTGACCACCAAGACTATTTTGTGAAAAATGGCCAAATTTGATCTCCAAAGGCTCTTTCTTGACCTCGGTCTCTGTTTTCCTGCAAGGACTCACTTTTTCTCCTTTGTGAGTGATTGAGCCTAAATTTTCATTTTTCCACTCTTTTTCCCTTCCTTGGGCTTCTTTTGCAAGTTCTTCATTTATTTCAGTAATCTCAACAGTGCAACACTCTGCATCACCCATCATCCGATTTAACAAATTCTCTTCTTCTTGGGGTACATAAGGCATTACCTGAGTATCTACATATCTAGTTGTCTTGGTGGAGTCGCATCCTTCTTCTAAGTGTACGTGTAAGTGGTTATTAGCCTTCGAGGAGACCCACATCTGGTTTCTTCCCCAATCTTGTAGTGCTTTTGCTTGCCTTAACCAAGGAATTCCCAAAAGCAGAGGATAAGAGCTTTCTTGTGGCAGGGCAATCACAACAAAATCCAGGAGGAATTGACAACCTTGTACAGACATGTGTACCTT
Source organism: Ceratopteris richardii (assembly GCA_020310875.1). Lineage (NCBI taxonomy): Eukaryota > Viridiplantae > Streptophyta > Polypodiopsida > Polypodiales > Pteridaceae > Ceratopteris > Ceratopteris richardii. Next base: position 52,830,488 of record CM035433.1, on the reverse strand, counting down.
CTCGATGATGCCGAGGGGCATAACACGATGCTGATCTGCTAATGTGACAGTGAAGGGTGCTGCCTTGGTGAGGTTCAGTTTGAGTTTCTTCATTGTAAAATCAGGCATCAGATTGATGGCAGAGCCTCCATCTATAATGACACCCGTCAGACCTTCATCGTTTATGAAAACAGATAGCCTTGAGCTTTGATAGTCTACCAAGGGTGTGGGTGGAAAGTCAACCATGAAACCATCTATACTCGGTGGTGGGCTTAAGTAGGCCGAGTGTATAACTTTAAATAAATCACTTCTTACTTTCGAATCCATTTTTATGAGTTGGTACAAACTAACCTTGTGATGAATACCTTTCAAGATTTCCTCAATCTTAACCTCTTGTGTATCTTCGTGAGAGCTTGCAGGTTGGTCCTTAAGGGAAGTAGTCACCATATCATAAGCTCCTTTAATGTCTGCTTGGCCCTTCCAGCCAGCCTTCTTTTCCTCATCTCTATTTTTGAGTCCCTGTTGTTCCTCTCTACAGGTTGCTGTCGCTTGCCTGGCTCTGTTCATTATGGGCACTGAAGAAGATGAAACAACATAAGACTAAGTGATCATATCTTCTACTTGTGGAGAGACTGCAATCATGTGAATTGGAGCAAGGCGGCTTCTTGGGCAATCTCTAGTATAGTGATTGTGAGGCTCTCATCAAAAGAAACATGTGAATGATGTGTGTGCCACTCTCCTCCCATCCATTTATATCCTCTTGTATCTAAAATAGCAGTGATTTGGAATGTTCTAGCATCGCCATGTGGCCAGCATGCAACACTCATCCCCACTAACCATCAAATACCTTAGGATATACCCCCGAGCTTAGGACCTTGGCTAACTAGCCCTCGTCCCACACACACACGGAATGGTCTCTGTAGACCAATGTCTAACACTCTCTCCCCCTTCTAAAGATCATTGTCCTCAATGATCAATGAGGGAAAGTACTTGCGAACCACAGCTCCTGATTCCCAAGTAGAGTCAGTAAGTGGTAATCCTCTCCAGGCTACCAGATACTCTTGGATGACACGATTCCTCAATCGTTTCTGTCTCCTATCTAATATTCTGTCTGGAGAATGATCTTCTCTATCGGTTTCCCGCAAAGAAACAATACCCTCTATTAGATTATCCTCCCTAGATATATACTTTCTTAGTTTACTGACATGAAACATTGGATGGACTCTGCAATCTGGAGGAAGCTCTAATCGGTATGCAACATCACTCAACTTCTTTACTATCTTCCAAGGTCCACAATACCTTGGTGATAATTTACTACACTTCCCTGTGGACAATGAAGTAGATCTAGCCGGTACCTGAAGGAAGACTCGGTCTCCTTCCTCAAAGGATCTAGGAGATCTTTTCCTATCAGCATACTCTTTGGCTCTATCAGCTGCTTGCTGCATCTTGGCTTTAGCTATTTCAAGGTTTGCTTGGAGATTCGCTAAGAACTCAGAAGCACTAGGACATTTCTTAGGCATTCCTATGGTACTGGGGGCAGTGGGATTCATGCCATAGTTCATCTCGAAAGGAGACATCCCAGTCACCTTGTGAGGTCTATTGTTATAAGCAAACTCTACTAATGGCAAATAACTATCCCAATCTGTCTGTCTCTCAAAAACATATGCCCGTAACATATCCTCTAGAATTTGGTTGACCCTCTCGGTCTGACCATCTATCTGTGGATGATCACCACTACTCATTTTGAGTGACACTTTGAGTTTGTCAAATACAAACTTCCAGAAGTGTCCTGTGAATCTGACATCCCTATCTGAAACTATGGATGTAGGTAACCCATGCAATCTGAAGACATTCTGGATAAACAGCTCCGCTACCTGTGGAGCTTCTATCGTCTCCTGCGTAGGTATGAAATGAGCCATCTTGCTCAGTCTATCTACCACAACTAGGATTGTATCCCGCTTCCTTTGGGTCTGTGGTAACGCCACTATGAAGTCCATGGATATACTATCCCAATTATGATTTGGAACTTGTAAAGGGTGTAAAAGACCTGGTGTCTTTACCCTTTCTGCTTTGTTGACTTGGCACATAAAGCATTGTTGAACATAAGCACGGATATCTCTGGCTAATCCAGGCCACCAAAATGTTCTTCTAACAAGCTGTATTGTCTTGTCAACACCAGGATGTCCTGCGCAGTGAACATCATGGTTATCATGCATGACTTTCTATCTCAAATCCCGGGAGTTTGGCACACAAACCTTTCCTTTCTGCTTCACTATTCCATTCTCCTGTGAGAAATTAGAATACGGAATGGACTTGTTTGTTTTAGTAGAAGAAGAAACAGCTGGAATTGTCTCGTCTCCTAAAATAGATTCATCACTAATGGCTCTAACTATCTGTAACAAATGTGGATCTTCCACTTATGCTTCCTTAATTTCTTGAAGCAATGAGCTTTCTAAAACTGTAAAGCTCATTTGATACATTATATGAGATAATGCATCAGCTACTATATTTTATTTGCCTCTTCTATACAAGATTTCGATATGAAATTCTTGCATGAGCTCAGCCCAACGAGCTTGTCGGTCTCGAAGATCTGGCTGACTACAAAAATACTTGAGTGTATGATGATCTGTGAATACCTTAAAGTCCGCACCATAAAGATAGTGTCTCCAAACTTTAAGTGCATGCACCATCCCATACAACTCTTGTTCATGCACCGGCCAATTGCGTTGTGCACTACTTAACTTCTTACTTTCAAAAGCTATTGGCCTGCCATCTTGACTCAAGACTGCGCCTATGGCTATGCCGCTAGCATCGGTCTCTAACTCAAATGGTTTCTGAGGATCCACCACTTTGAGTATAGGAGCCTCTGAAACAACTTGTTTCAGAGTATCAAAACTCTCTTGCTGCTCTTGCTTCCATGCAAATGGAATTTTGCCTTGAAGCAAGTTCGTCATAGGTGATGCTATCGACGAATATGAAGAGATGAATTTCCGATAGAAACTGGAAAGTCCTAAGAATGACCGTAATTGGCCCTCATCCTGAGGAGTAGGCCATGCTAAAATAACTGATACCTTCTTGGGATCCACGAACCCCATCAACTGAAATCACATGCCCTAGATAGTCTATCCTTGGAAGAAACAACTGTGTCTTCTCCGGATTTACATATAGCTTATTTTCTTTTAAAATATTCAACACAAATCTTAAATGATTTTCATGCTCATGCACAATTCTACTATACACTAGCAAATCATCCACAAAATCAACAACACACTTTCCTATGAAAGGTCTTAATATATCATTCATTAACATCATAAATGTAGCTGGAGCATTTGTCAAACCAAACGGCATGACCAAATACTCATAATGACCAAAACGGGTCCTGAAAGCTGTCTTATGTACATCATGATCTTTTACTCTAATCTGATGATAGCCACTCTTTAAGTCTATCTTACTAAATATAATGGCTCTACCTAGAGCATCCAAAAGATCATCAATCCGGGGCATAGGATATCTGTGTCTAATAGTGATCTTATTGAGTGCTCGACAATCAACACGCATCCTATAAGATCCATCCTTCTTCTTCACAAGAAGAACTGGTGCGGCAAAGGGTGAATAGCTAGGTCTAATCAACCCTTTTGGAAGATAATTGTCCACGATCTTGCAGACTTCATTTTCCTCTTGCAAACTCATTCGAAATGGTGGTCGAGCGATCGGACTCACTCCTGGTACCAATTCGATTCTATGCTCTATATTCCTGCAAGGAGGCAAACCTGATGGTAATTCTTTAAAAAACAAATCTTGGAATTCTGCTCTCACTTTAGCTGAAAGTGCTGAAGCATTCCAACTTGAGTCTCCATGACTGCATGAATCCATCTCAACATACGACAAATACATGAAATAAAGAAAATAGATATACTTACAATCAATTTTGAGCAACTTGGTAGCAGTCACCAATCGCGTCTCTTGGAGATCTGGTTCTCCACGGATCAATAATCTCCTTCCCTCATGCTCAAACTGATACACATGCGAAGGAAAATCAATGACTGGTTTCTTCCTCGCATGCCACTCTTACTAAGAACTATGTCGAAACGAGTTAATCTCGCTATCTCAAAGTCCAATCTGTCCTCATAGGACTGGATCTGAATAGGAAGATCAACTACTCGTCTATCCAAAGTCTTAGTTCCCTTCCCATCGGCTAGCTCTACGATATAAGTATAATCTGATTGTACCGTATCTAAGCATAATCTCTTGACTAATCGGGAACTAATAACATTATGAGTCGAACCTGTGTCAAAGAGTACCTTGACAGGCTGTCCTGCCACGACTCCTCTCATAACAATAAACTCAGTATCTGGGAACCGGTATCCTTTTTGTGCCACTGGTAGAAGCACAACATCTAGCACAGTCGGAACCTTTTTAGTGACCGTCATGGCCACTATGGAAGATGATAATGGAGATGGGGGATCCCCAAATTCATCGTCACTTCCACCCCTTGCCTGAGTAGGATTTATGACTATGGTGGCTGCTATCTTTTTCTTTTTAGGATAATCCTTATATAGGTGTTGTCCTAAACAACCATAGCACAAACCCTCTTTCATTGCCTTCTCTTTCTACTGAGGGATAAGAATAGATCAGTTATATGCCCTCTCAGCCAGAGCAGACACTTTTCTCTTTCCTCTTGAGACTGTATGGATCATGTGCACCTGTTTAGCCTCCCTAGAAGGATGTTCACTGATCGAACCAGGAGTTGAAGTATGGAAAGGTCGGCTAACCCTAGTCCATGGGGATCTCTGGCCCTGGGAACCTGTGCTCCTGTGGCCATCCTCATGAACAAAGGCAATCTCTGTGGCTTGTGCCAAAGACTAACACCGCTCCTTTCTCACTAAAGGTCAGATAGTTTCTCTGAGTCCCAAGACAAACTTGTGGACTTGAAGAAACTCTGGAATGGTATCAGGTACTTTAAGAAGTACCTCTCTATACCTATCTGCGTATTCCTGAACTGACTGATTCTTCTAACTGATGAAGAACCAGGTGTCTAGTGCTCTAGACCTCTCATCAAGTGGTACAAGATTATTATAAAACAGGATTTTGATTTGATCCCATGTCGTGGGCTCCTTCTTATCCTGCTCTATCTTACGCCACCACCTATGTGCGACATCCATAAGATTATAAGTGGCCTGCTAAATCTTGTGCCTATCATCAGTGATATGACACAGACGGAAACATTGTTCCCACTTGCTGAGCCACTGCTCAACCGCGTCAGCAGTCCTAGCGCTAGTTGAGCCATGATATCTTGGCAGCTTAAGATCCTTAAGCTACCATCAGGCTTCTCTAACTAAAACGCTATCGTTAAGGACTTTTGAAGTTGGATGCTCATCTGGAGCATCTACTTCCATCTCTCGAAAATCAGAATCAAGTGGCTCTTCTTCTTTCTTAGAACCACGCATGTGTTCCAAGATATCATGAAGAGAACTTTCCAAGGAAGAAATTCTATTGTTCATAGCTTGAATGGGATCAATTGGAGGCTCAGGCATAATGGATTCTGTCCTAACAGGCAATGAAGGTTCGGGTTCCATGCTAAGCAAGAAACTTTTTTTTTTTTTTTTTTAAAAGACTAAACAAACGTAGATACTACTTGCAAGCGGAAAAAGAACCAGTCAAAGCTTTTGCTAAATAGAAAAAGACGATAGAAAGAAACTTTAATATAGTTTCTAAACTTTGATGCACATGCATGCTAATATTTTAGAAATTTCGGTAGCCTAACGGTGTCACTTTTAAATCCGAAATAATTTCGAAGAAAATAAAAACGTCAAACATAAATCATGTGCCGACAGGCATGATCTATCTTTTTATCTTCTCGACAAACACCTGCAATAGAAAACTTTTCCAAATATGCTGTTGGGCGCTACAGGCCCTCAATCAAAATATTTCTCTTGTCGATACTTGCCGATACTTACCACCTGTAAGAAAAGCTCAAGCATCGAACATACATCTCTATTTACGCTCTAATTACGACGTCCTACATGTAATGCGTGAATATTTCTAATATGCACAGTCAACAGAATAATTAAGCAAATATTGACTAAATATTTATCTCCGATTTTCTTTGATATTCTTGAAGCATCCAATTGAAGATCTACGGGTAGATTATCGACTCCCTTTTGCCCGTAGATCACACAAATCTTCAAAAAGTGCTTCGTTGAAGATGGTCGATGAAGAACAGTCCACTTCCAACCTCTATTGCAAGTAAAATCTGGACCCAAAGTACAATTTATAACCACTGCCTAGAAAGATCTCTGAGAGAGCTTTCTAATGAGCCCAAGAACTCCAAATTTGGATAAGATTTGACCAAGTTATGACCAATTTGGATATTTTGGTGAGGTTTTGATAACTCAAACTCTCAAAAATGTATAGTTCTTCACAAAAGAAATTCGATTTCCTCTTCTCTGTGGACGTGGGCCTAGCTATCAATATTATCCCATAAGTTACGTTAAGCAAGCGAAGTGCATAAGACTAGCAACTCCTCACAGCAAATAACACCCATATACGTGCTCTATGTAATACTCTCAGCGACTAAAAGTCATCGTGAGCACTGATAGATTTATAAAATAAAAACTTAAGAGTCCCACAGAGCAACGCCGACTAACTCGGAGGCTTGCGCCACGGACAGATAGTCGATCTCAAAGCAAAAAGAAATCTTTTGTTCTCTGCAACTGTGCGCGAACGAGCAGGCTTTCAGTTGCGTGACCAACCTCTGACCTCTGAATTTCGCTATCCTCTGGGCACGCGTACGGGATCATGTGGAAACCAAGACAGATTAAGCCACTTGTACACGGTCCCAAGTCCTGAAACTGGTAGCACACGAAAACGCTGCTCCTCGAAAACGATGATGGCGATCGCTTGAAAAGAAAGCATGCACGCATGCACCCACTACTCAAAATTTTTTTCTAAATTTAGCTCAACAAAAATCCTGCTCTGATACCAAGTGTGAGGCTCTCCTCAAAAGAAACATGTGAATGATGTGTGTGCCACTTTCTTCCCATCCATTTATATCCTCTTGTATCTAAAATAGCAGTGATCTGGAATGTTCTAGCATCGCCATGTGGCCAGCATGCAACACTCATCCCCACTAACCATCAAATACCTTAGGATATACCCCCGAGCTTAGGACCTTGGCTAACTAGCCCTCGTCCCACACACAAACGGAATGGTCTCTGTAGACCAATGTCTGACAGTGATCCTTGGCATCTAGACAATGCTGACAAGGAGGTGCACCTTCTGGTAGAGAACACCTATTCTGCATATGGCCATACTCACCACAACGATAACACATCAGTGGCCTATTATATCTAGGCCGAGTTAGATGAGCCTCTTCTTTATTAGGTGCATTTGAAGTACTAGCATAATACGAATCAAGAACAGGAGGGTTACCATGCTATTGTACTCCCTTGAGGTAGTAGCAGTCTCTTGCTTCATGACCATCCTTGCCAAAGATTTGACAACTCACCTTGTCAAGACAATTAGCATTTGAATGTCCATTTTTGCTACATATTGTACACCAAACCTGCCTTCATATGTCCTGTGTAGTGCGCAAATCTTTTAACTCACGACGAAGTTGAGCTACTTCATCAACATTGTGGCGCGGTGGTGGTGGTATGACCTTCTCTTCTTATTGACTCTGCTGCATTCTTAAGGCTTCCAACTCCTTCCTAAGTTGCTCAATAGGATCTAAGTGTGATGCATAATTGGTTGAGTATCTCCTTCAAAATGTAGCCTAGCTTCCTCAATGCGTGATGGAGCTACAACAAAATCATCCAGTGTTGCATCCAATCTAAGTGATTCGTGAAGCTTCTGCTGAGATGACTTGGGCAAAGCTTTCTCTATCCATTTTTTAACCAGGAAATCACCTGGAGCATGTGGCAGACGTGAAGCAAGTGCTTTTGTCCTAGTGTGAAGTTCGTGAAAGGATTCACCTGGTCTCAGCTTTAAATTCTCTAGCTGATCTAGAGCTCTTTCCGAGGAGTCACTTGGTCTGAATGTCTGTGAGAATTTCGTCTTCAGTACCTCCCACATAGTGAAGTGGCCGTTTGCATATTGACTATACCATTTGTCAGCAAGGCCTTCCAATGTAGATGGGAAGAGTACCAACATTGCATCCTCTCGATTCTGCAGACCTTGTCCACAACATAAGGAAATGAATCTCCTCACGTGATCATCTGCATCCTCATAAGCGAACCCCTTAAAAGTAGGGAACTTGATATTCAACCTAGAGAGTAAATGAGAAAGATCCTCCATTGGCACTGGTGCTTCTTCTGAAGTATCTAAGGAAAAAATGTAATGTCCTCCTCAGCTTCTCTTTTGAGAGTGGGGTTGAAGCCAATTCAATGGACAAATTTAAGGGTAGTGGGGTACTCGTCGAAGGTAGAGCTGACTTCTTGATGCTCCTTTCTACACAAAGAGGTTCTCTGTCTACTCGAGTGTGGGTAATGTACCCACTCACAAGATGCAAAAAAAACAAGAACAATGCAACACACCTCTATACTGCACTAAGTACCTCACACAAAAATGCAAGTGTCCCACCGTGCATGCCAAACTGTAGAGGGGGTAACCGGGTCTATACTTCCAGTACTCCTTCTACTCAAGGGCGGTTCTCCTTAGGGAAGTATACCCTGTAACATCATTGTGTGAGGTACTACTTGAGACGATAAACCAAGAAACGGTGAGAGTGTTACAAAGATGCTGAAAAGGCCAATTCGACCAAGATTGAAAAAAATTGCGCTAGTATAAAAGATAAAATTGTTAAGAGTACAAAAGGTCTGATCACTCGAAAGATGAACTAGGACATCTCAACACAGAGAAAGTAATACAAACTCAGAGAAGGTATACAAGTGTGGTATACAATGCTATGAACTCCAGCTTAACAACTGACTATCCCAGTATATCCAATCTCACTGTCATGTCAACTGCCCCCAACACTGAAGCTCTCACTCTGTATATTCTCCAACAGAGAAGAAGCTTCTACAGTGGGCAAAATCACATCAGTGAGCAGAGAATAATCAAGGAGAAGCTTGATAGAATACTCTCAAAATACCACAGTAACACAAGTAGACCCAAATTGACAAAAGCTAGAATCACACAGAGACGACAGTGAGTGTATCCCTCAGCTTCCTAAATCTCTGTATATCTTTCCAAATGGACCCTTCACTTACATATATCTCTGACTGTCTGTACGTACGTACCCCTCAAACGAGTGCAACTGCTTCTTATATAGATCTCGAAGCCAAGAGAGTGACTTTTGTCGGATTCCATCATTTAAGGCACCATCACTGTTCATTGCACACACGCGGCCAAGAGAGTGGCTTCCACCGGATCTCATCATTTACTGCACCATCACTGTTCGCACCGATCTGACAAAAGTGGAGGGAGAGCTGACTAATTTTGGGTAGGTGTTCTAATTCTGGTATTGACAGCCAACTGCCTAAAAAGCGCTTGAAGAATTCGAAATATGGCCTTGAATGCAAGACTCTTTCATGAATCAACACTTCATCACAAATCTAATAGCCGACCTGATTCTGGCGCCAAGGAAGAATTTTGAAGGATAAATTTTGATGGACAAATTTTGAAGGACAAATTTTGAGGGACTGTGTACTTGAGCCAAGAAGACTCAAGGACTTGTGTCAATGAGACTGTACCTCAATTGCCACACAAGTGCGTATAGTGGGTACTTTAACACACATCTAAATATCAATCCGATGGAACGACGTACCAAGTGTATGAAGACATGTGCACACGTGATGGAAAAAGAAGTGGTTTAGCTAGCATACATGAGAAAAGACTACTACCTCTCACACTCACTGAATTACTGAAAGTGTTTGATGCAAGCCTCTTACAGCAATTTTCAGTATTTTGAGGTTTTCTCCGAGTCCAGAACTCCGAATATAGGCAATAGGGTACTCGTTTCGAAGCTCTCGACGAGACGCATCTATTGGAAGTGGTTTCACTCGATTCTGACCACTCTGCTTCAAGTTATGGCAAAAACAGTGAATGACGGGAGACACTACCACCCGCGCCACAACTCCTCCTAGCTTGCACACGCACTACAACAGCTCAAAACCAAAGGGAAGGGGTAGACAATAGTCCTACACATGCATTTCAAGCATCACACACACATACAAGAGCGAAATGAAGATCAAAATCAGCATGAAAGAGGCAAACTCGAAAATCTGTAGAGCTCCTTCTTCACAATGGCAAAAAAGTCTATACAAAGAGTCACAAAGTGACTTATATACTAGTGCCCTAAGTTTGGTCCTATCACACAAGAGACCGGCACTTTATTCACTAAAAGACTAAATTCCTACTATTTTACATGGGTAAATCTCCAATCTTCTGTGGGGATGCATCTAGAGGACTCCTCTAGTGCATTTACAACGGAAAATATATTACAAGAATGATTATGATACAAAAATGTGATGTCCAAATCGGAAAAATTTTGGGGCCCGTCTTCTTCTCTGCTTCGTGCTCTTTTTAGCTCTGCAACACTCTCCCCCTCTTCGTCTCTGTCGTCCCTTGACAGGCTTTAGCTTTTCGTCAGCTAATTTCTTCGTTTCTCCTGCACGCTACCCTTGGTCGGTTTTGCCTGCATTTAAACAGACATGCAGCTTTGATGGCCTGTTCTTGATTCAAGCTCTACTACACTAGAGCCTGCTGCATTTGTCTTGCCTGTTGATTGGGGTTGCCACGCACGCCACCAGTGACTAGGAATGTGTTGTTCTTAGTCACCCTCTTGAACTTTTCGGCCTCTCCCCTTTCTGACTTTTGGTCCTCTGATTTGTCCTGGTTGCACACATCTGACCCTGTTGTATTGCTTTGAGCCTGTTTGCTTTCTTCCACCGTGCCGGACCTGGACGTTTTGCCTTGTTGCCTGATGCGTGCCCCAGCGGGGCTCTGTGCAGAGATGGGTAATGCGCCCCTGCGGGGCTTCTTGCAGGGACTTGTTCTTGTTGTGTTTATTTCTCTTGAGTCATTTTAGACTTTGACTTCCTTCTTCTTTTCTTTTTGCTTGATTGTCCCTCTACAGGGAGAAATTTTGACGGACAAATTTTGAAGGACAAATTTTGAGGGACAAATTTTGAGGGACAAATTTTGAGGGGCAAATTTTGACGGACAAATTTTGAAGGACAAATTTTGAGGGACAAATTTTGAGGAACAAATTTTGAAGGACAAATTTTGAGGGACAAATTTTGAGGGACAAATTTTGAGGGACAAATTTTGAAGGACAAATTTTGAGGGACAAATTTTGAGGGACAAATTTTGAAGGACAAATTTTGAGGGACAAATTTTGAAGGAAAATTTCTGAGGAACAAATTTTGAGGGAAAAATTTTGAAGGAAAAACTTTGAGGGACAAATTTTGAAGGATAAATTTTGAGGGACAAATTCTGACGGATGAGGGACAAATTTTGAGGGACAAATTTTGAAGGACAAATATTGAGGGACAAATTTTGAGGGACAAATTTTGAAGGACAAATTTTGAGGAACAAATTTTGAAGGACAAATTTTGAGGGACAAATTTTGATGGATGAGGGACAAATTTTGAAGGACAAATTTTGAGGGACAAATTTTGAAGCACAAATTTTGAGGGACAAATTTTGAGGGACAAATTTTGAAGGACAAAATTTGAGGGACAAATTTTGAAGGCTGAATTTTTCTGACCCGACAAAGATGAAATGAGGGGAATCTTGAGCGGTGAACTCTCGTAGGACAAAAAGAATTGGTGCTAGGACGTTTTTTTTGGGGGTGGCTTGCATAAAATTAGATGAAATCTTGCTCGATTATACTGACATTTATCAATATAACCATTGAATATGTTAGAGAAATAAAAAGGCGATACATGTCATCCTCGATTGTCACGATTTGAGCTTGATATCTCAACAAATACCTCATCACACATGAGAGAATGACACGAAAATCTGCACCCAACCATTCATTATATATCCTTTATAACTAAAGGTGAATTTTAGAGTTAACTAGAACTCCCACATGCGTGCTAATCCTTAATTGGACAAGTTTCCTATTTACGTGTTACTTGTCCTAGTTGTCTTGATTTAAACCTTAGCATACTCGAGTTAACTCAATGTAACTTGATTTAGGATGGTTCTAGAAGTCTCTAGAGGATCTTTGGCAAAATACTCCCTTATGTAGTTGCAGGGATCGAATCCAAGACCTCCTCTTTCCCATCCCTTAGACAAAACCACTAGGCTAATCTTTTTCCTTGGATAATACACCAAAAGAATATAAAGTTAGCTTGTTAAAGCTTGACAAACTACTTTATAAGGTTTTTCTCCCATTGAAGTGTTGGAAAACAATGTTAGAATGTCCCAAAGTTGCAAAATACCAGCAATGCTTATTTTAGGACTTAACCACAATTTGGTAAAAAAAAGGTCAATCATCATTGGAAAGTACTCATTGGAAGATTTCTAATGATATATAACACTTTACCATTTGGCTCAAATTTGACCCTCAAAAGACTAACCCTAAGTCTGCTCTTTTAACCTTCTTTTTGCCAAAAGCAACCTAAAAAGCTAGGTACCTCATTTTTTGGCCCGAAAATCAAAGTGCCCACACTCATATGTGCTTTTAGGCAAGGTGCATGTGCTTTTTGGGATTAGGCGTGGATTTTTTGGAGGTTCTACCCATCACTATATAAAGAGAACAAATTTCCCCATCTTATTCATCCATCTACAAGCTAGTTTAGCTAAGTTCTTCGATTATGAGCTAGAAGGAATCAAGGATGACTCAAGGAGGAGAGCTATATACAAATTTGAAGGAGTTTGACATAACCAACCCTTGTTCTTCTTCACACATTCATTATGTGCATGCTAATTTTGAAGAGGAGTAGTACCTACATTAGGGTTTCTTCTTGTGTTGTTGTTGCACTTCAACACTAGGAGGAACTATTGTTGCTTCTCTACATTAGAGGAGACTTGATTTCTTTTTAGGGTTTGTTGGTTTGACTATTTGGAAGAGTCTATATCCTTATTTTTGCATATATTCACTCACATTTGCACCTCTTAGTCAGATTTTACACTATTTTTGTAATGAGCACCCTTAGATCCAGCTTAAATTCAATTTTTGTATCATACACATATTGTATTTTGACATTTTTCATTATTAATGTGTTTAGTTGCATTAAGCTGATGCACTTTCATCATTATCTTCTTATCTCTCTCTCTCTCTCTCGCTATTATCATTTATCTCTCTTGATGAAGTTAAGGTCTGTTATGTTTTAAGGTTAAGTTTTAGAAGATCCTAGTATTAGGCTTACCACACTTTGAGCATTTGGTTTGAGAGCATAGTTGACATATGCACTTAACTCAAGATGAGTGACTATAGAGATAGAATTGAACAAGTAGATGGAATGTGTAATTAGCCAATGTGGAGTTTTATGATGATAAATTTGTTAGTTTCCAAGGATCTGTGGAGCATTGTCAATGACAAATACCTTAGACCAAGACAAACAGAGGAAGATGTGGCTTTTTCATCCAAGAGGGTAGCTACTCTAATTTTTGCCAAATAGACTGAAGAGGAAGAAGAGGATATTACATATTTATCCACAGAAAGAAGGAGAAAAGTGGAGATTCAATCTTTAGAAGAGCAATTCAGATGGGATTCAAGAGATGCAAAAGCACTCTCCTTTATTGCTATGTGAGTCAAGAGGCATGTTATTCCATAGATCGGGTCATGTAAAATCTCTTGTTAGGCTTGGTTGGAATAAGAGAGTCTCTATCAGAGCACAAACTCCACTAGGAAAGCTCACCTTAGGAGACAATTAGCCAACACAAGAATGAAATTTGGTGAATCAGTTTAGTCACATATTCTGAAATTCAAAGACTTAAGAGATTAGTTACTTAATGTTGGTGTCACAATTCATGATGATGAGATGATGAATACTCTCATAAATTCACTTCCATCTACTTATAGATCATTTGTTACTTCTCTTTCTCTCTATATTAGAGATAGAGAAATATCATTTGATGAGTTGCAGTTCTTGTTACTTCAAGATGAAGATCAATAGAAGAGTATGAAAGAGAATGATGAAGCTATGGTATCATCATCTAAAGGGAAGAACAAGAAGGAGAAGAAGATTCAATAGAATAAGAAAGAAATTAAAGATTCTACTTCAAATTCTTCAACCACTTCTTCTACTACTACATCTAGTTCCATTACTTTTACAACTCCAAAAGAGAAGTCAAGTTCTACTACATCCACCTTTTACTCCTTAACAAAATGGTTTTGTCGAGAGGAAGAATAGAACACTTGTTGAAATAATGCATAGTATGATGTCCTCAAAGAAAATTTCACCTACATTTTGGTTTGATGTAGTACACACAACAAACCACATTCTTAACATGTCCTCCACAAAAGATTTAAAGGTTATTAATCCTTATGAAGCTTATTATGGGAAGAATCCCAATGTAAATTATTTCAAAGTTTTTGGATCTCCAACCTATGTTCACATTGAGAAGGATCATGGTAAGCTAGATGTCAAAGTAATCAAAGTAGTATTCATTGGCTATGCAATTGAAAGTAAAGGATACAAGTTCTATGTACTAGAAACAGGTGATATCCTACTCTCCTTCAATGCTTACATTGTAGAAAGTCAAATTTATGATAGACATCCAAGTATTCCATACTTCATCAAGACAGATGATTATAAAATTTTCAAGACAAATTTGGATGCTTACATTCAGCTGTATAGGGGGTGAACAACCTTCTCAAATCCCAAAGGTTACACTTGATAAAGGTAAAGAGAAAGTTGATGCACCACCACCACTATCTTTAGCTTGATCTTCCCCTATTTCTTCATTAGCTCTTGATGTACCAACTTATGAAGCTAGAGAAACTTCTAGAGCACCTAAAGAAAGAGTTGCAAATGAACCAAAACTTTCACCAAATTTTCAAAAACTTCTATAATGGTATGTAAAAACCCTACAAGATAGTGGGATTAAGCCATTTAAATGAAGAATCAGAAGTCAAAGGATAAGACATATCAAGTAAGTTATGTAGAAAATTTTAAGATCAACAATATTCTTGGACTAACTTCAGTTGAACATGAACCTGCTATTGTGAATGATGCACCATAGAGCCCTGTTTAGAAGAAAGCATGATTCTATACATAAGAATCAAACATGGAAGCTAAGTGAGTTATGAAAAGGTAAGAAAGCAGTTGGTTTCAAGTTGATATTCAAGATAAAAAGAAAAGTAGATGGTACAATTGATAGGTATAAAGCCAAACTTGTATTCAAAGGTTCTACACAAAAAGAAAGGATTTAATTTGAAGAAAAATTTCACCTATTTCTAGAATGACCATAGTTAGAATAGTACTTTTTCTTGCTGCATCTTTCAATTGGAAAGTATACCGATTAGATATCAAGACATTTTTTTAGAATGGTGATCTAAACAAAGATGTTTGCATTCAGTAGCAAGAAGGTTTTGAAGAGAGAGGCAAAGAAAACTTAGTATGTAAACTTATCAAAGCACTTTATGGTTTGAAGTAAGCACCAAGAGCTTTTTGTGAGAAGATACATTTGTACCTATTATCTATTGGCTTTGAAAATTCAAATGCAGCTCCAACCCTCTATATTAAAGCATCCTCATATGCCTTGATTATAATCATTATCTTTATGGATGATATGATCATGACAAGCCCCAAGGATTCAGACCTTTAGTTTTTGAGTCACAACTCAAGCATATATTTGATGTTCATGACCTTGGGATACTACACTACTACTTAGGCATTAAGCTCAAGTTCAAGAATGAATGACAATATCTATATGACACAACAAAAATACATTGAGAAACTTTTAGATAGGTTTGAAATCATAGATTGTAAACCTATGCAGACACCTATGGATATCAATGTGTCATTACAGGTAGATGTAGAATTAGAACCTTTTGATGCCACCTTCTATAGTCAAGCAATCGGATGCTTGATCCATCTATGTGATACACGACCACACATTCAATTTGTAGTTTCTCAAGTATTAAGGTTCATGCACAAACCACTCAAGATCCATTAGAAAGAAGTTAGAGACATATTTATAGACATCAAAAGCTATGCAAATAATTAAACTGTATGTCATTATGACATTGAGGGGGGGGGGGGGGTTTGCTAGAAAACAATGTCAAAATGTCCCAAAGTTGCAAATTACTAGCAATCCTTATTTTAGGACACAATCAAAATCTAGTAAAAAATGGTAATAAATTTTATCAGGTCATTGGAAAGTACTCATTGAGAGCTTTCTAATGATATATAATACTTTACCATTGGGCTCAAATTTGACCCCAAAAGGCTAACCTGCATTTTTCTTTTCAACTTGATTTTCACATGCTTTTCTCAAAAAGCAACATAAAAAGCTAGGTGCCTCAGCCTTTGGCCCCAAAATCAAAGTGCCCACACTCGTATATGCTTTTAGGCAAGACACGTTTGTTTTTTTTGGAGTAGCTATGGATTTTTTGGAGGTTCTACACATCACTATATAAAGAGGACTCATTTGCCCCTCTAATTTATCAATCTACTTGCTAGTTTAGCTAAGCTCTTGGGTTATAATTTGGGAGGACCCAAGGAGCACTCAAGGAGGAATCAAGGAGGAAGAGTACATGTAGAATCTAGATTTGAATGAGTTTAAAATAGCCAACCCTTGAGCTTCTTCATACATTCATTGTGTGCATGTTGATTTTGAAGAGTAGTACATACATTAGGGTTTCTTCTTGTGTTGTTGTTGTGTCAGGTCTTTGCCTATCACTTCAACACTAGGAGGAACTATTGCTACTACTCTACATGAGAGAAGACCTAATTTTTGTTTAGGGTTTTCTGCTTTGACATTTGGAATACTCTATCCTTATTTGCATAGCTTCACTCACATTTACATCTCTTAGTCACATTTTACACTACTTTTGTAACTAGCACCCTTACATTAAGCTTACAATTTTTGTATCATATACACATTGTATTTTGACATTTTCCATTATTAGTGTGTGTGTGTGTAGTAGCATTACACTAGTGCACTTTCATAAATATCTTCTTATCTCTCTCTATTGTCAGTTATCTCTCTTGATCAAGTAAAGGTGTATAATGTTCTAAGGTTAAGTGTGGATTTGACATGTGATTTATTGGGCCTACCACACTTCCAACATGAAGAACATCCCCCTTGAAGAAAATTTTTGTCCTTAAAAATATGCTTCAAATGCATGAGTCATATAATAAAATTCCCTCGAGCCCATGGTCCTATGTAGGGAACATGGTTATCATCTCCTTGACTTGCCTCTTTAATTAGAAGGAGATTATATCTTGGAGTTATTCAGGAAAAAGAGGAATACATACTCTGATCTTGCTCAAGTTATACTATGCACCATCTTACTTTGAACTTGATAAGCTTGATCTAGTGGAAAATATTGAACTAAGTATAAGGGTTGAACAATAAATATCCTTGCCCGATTCACTAATTCTTGGTCCTATATAGTGACTTGTAAAAATGGTCCCATCTAGCAACTAGTAAAAAGGGAAGATCTTGAATATCCCTAGCCAAATTTCTATCTTTATCCATATATGGGAACCTCTTATAATATATGGATTTAGAAAAATGGGTGGATTCTTTCAGCATGTTCTTGGTCCTATTGTCTTTACTTGTTCCATCTAGATGCATATTTATGCATTAGATAGACAATTATTATGAACATTCTATGAATTTGAGTAGAATTTCCCCAAAAAGACAATTGATCTGTAATTCATTAGTTCAACTAGGTACTTATTTTTAAAATTGGTGCACCTCTAGAAAGTGCTTGAACCACATGGAGACTTTTTTTGATACATAATATTGTAGAAAGATTTAGAAACCTTTCTCATCTTCAAGGATAGGTTGGATACTCCCAAGAACTCTTGGAAACTACTATTTATGTAGAATTTGAGGGTTCTCTTCAAGTTCACAAATTTATTTTGGATGAATAAGTTTTACTAGGGTTGAACAAAACATCTAACTTGATGTTTCCATTTTAGGAAATAAAGGTTCCATTGAGTTTGGTTAACCTAACTTCAACTAGACCAAATCAAACCTTGAATGAATTTTCTAGAATCTCATAGCTATCCAAACTTGGCCACTTTCTTAAAGACTCGAATTGGACCAAAAAATCAGTAGAATTGAGCTTGAACATTCCTCACTTTTTAAATACAACGTTCCATACCAACATAGTCACTTTGATGTTAAAACTTGATGTTCCAAATTGTCAAGCCTACATTTACATCATTGTGTAGTGACTTTTGCCTTAACTCGAGTTTTCTTAAGTTTAAAAGCTTGAAGTAGAAATTTAACACTATGTCAATTTCTAATATCTTTAAACTTTGTACTTTACAACACCTTTCTCCAAGGCTTGACATTTCTTTTCATGCATCAAAAGCATATAAGAATACTCATTTGATCTTCAATCTTAAGTTTCATTCATCACGCTGTTGGCTTAAGATAAGAATTCTAATCTAAGCTTAAGAATACTAATCCAAGCTAAGAATACCTTCATTTATTTAACTCTTGACTTGTTTCTTAGGTATTCCTTGAACCTTTTTTACCTCTTTATACTTCATCATTGGAAAAACTTTCCCACTATCCAATCCTACTAGGGACTCTATACTTAAGAGGTAAAACTTTCACTTTTCATGATACTCTATACTTAAGAGGTAAAAATTTCACTAGGTAAAACTTTTACTTCTCATGATGAGTTTATTTATAGTTCTTGGATAGCTTTGATTCAAATTTAACTACACTAGAAAAATTGTAGTAGTTCCAATCACAATCACTTGGATAGTCCTATTCCAATCCTAATCAATTCCTACGGATCAGGCAATAGTGACAAACTTTAATCTTTATCTTGAGATCTCTTTTCTACATCTTTGAAGCCTAACCACTTACCCTATGAATTTTCTGGAGATTTAAGCATATACTCATGCTTTTTTTATTCCAAATATTTGGAACCTCTTTAAGGATTGGTACATGTTTTGATTATACCATGCACAAGACATAAGTACCACCATCCATGGTTCAAAGCTTACTTGAGAACTACTTGAGAAAAAACTTGTTTCTATTGCTTTATTCATATCCACCTTAAAGGAGTTTTGACTATCAAAGTGTTCCAATCATTCAACAAGTTCTTGCTATTTTGGATGGTTGTTATCACCTCCAGGTTTTTATTTATGGTTAACTCTAACCCCTCTTAGAATGAGTCCAAGAATAAAAGATACCCACCATGTCAAGGTTTGATGTCCCATATCATCTTTGCTACACTTGTGTAGATGCAAGGTCTCATGCTCCATACCATCATACTTAGATACAACATAGATATGAGGATGATGTTTTTCTAATAGTCTAGATACATCATTCCATCAATCCTAGAGTAACTTTTCATCGAAACCCTTTAAAGGATTCAAACACTTATTCAATCCATTCTTGATATGATCTTGACCTTTTAGACAAATTATTCTTCAAATACATCTTCCTTGAGATGCACAAAGCTTGAAGTTTTTTCCCAAAAGTAAAGAAATTATTCCTAATTTGTAGCCTTTCTAGGCATGTTGCATGTTTCTTAGAATGGATTAAACAAGGCACATATCTTGGATCTTTTATCCATAATACTTGATTGGATGAACTTCAATTCACTCTAGGCCTTACTAAATTATTCCAAAAAAAAATTCTAACTAGGATAAGACTGGATGTAAGGTATTGTGGTTAATAAAACCTTGATACTTTGAAAAGGGTTTATTCAAGATTTTTGCTTTGAGCTCATCTTGTTCCAGAAGATCAACAAATTAAATTTTATTGGCTCACACAAGGCACGTTAGGCTGATTTAAGTGACATTTTCTTAGTCTCTAATGAATCTTTTATAATCTTCTCACTTTTCTTGCTTTAAGCCATACTCATGAATCTTACTCATGGCTTGATGCATGTGTTTCATTGCAACCTAATTGAATTCAAAGTATTGATCTTCCTATACTTTGGAAATTGTTGCATGTCATTATGTTTATGTCATGAACCATAGAAACAAGTACCTTAAGTAATTGTTCAGAAGTGAAGTATCTTTATTTAATTAAGTGTCTCTTTTACTCCATTTCACCTCAAGGATTTTAAATAATCTTTTTGAAGATGAAACATATGGATTAAGCACTTATTATTATTTTCATCTCTTGTAAACTATAGGATGGTTATCCAACATGCTTAAATCTTCCTTGGATTTTATCTTTAGGGACTTCCTTAAAAAATTTGGTTGGACCAATAGATGATTCAAGTCCTTAATTAATCTAACCTTTGTTGTAACTATCCAAGTTGAACATTATCTTTTACAAATACTTATGTTAACTACTCTTGAATGCTAATCCAGAATAATGGAAGCAAACTAAGTTTCAAAAATGCTTTTACCATCTTTGGTAAATTTATTCCCAAAGTAAGAAATAACTTGTAGAGAGGGAATTTGAGTATTCTTTGAATTTCTTTCCCCATTAGAGTCAAGTAAGGTGCGGATGGTTTCTTTTTCTCAGTGCAAGAATAAAAGGGACAAAATGCCATCTTTGTTGGAAGATTTCTCCTCCAAATGCACAACAAGAAGCTTGGACCCTTCCCAAGACCTATCTGCCCTCAAACTAGTACTCACTAAAACTCGTATATCTCACAATCCCCAAATCCAATCCAAAAACCCTTTTAGCCATAGAAACTAGACAATAAGGGCTTTCCAATGAGCTATCAATGACTAGATTTAGACACCTTTAAGTCTGTCAACTGAGTCACACAAGATAGCCCAATTTTCATAGCAGGTTTCAAGACAGAACAGTAGACAAAGAAATAGCAATATCTCACAACGAAAGAAGAGTTTTGCCGGAATTCTTTTTGAAATAGAATCCTTGCTGTATAATCTTTCCAATAAGTACAAGAACTCTCAAAATGGAGCTTCCTACAAAGAGAAATTGAAGTACTAACAAGCTGCTACAGAAATGGAGCACCCTTTGGAAAGGGTAGGAGAGATATACAAGAGAATAAGAGCATCTATGATAGCCTATGGCTCAATGCCACACATATATGCAGCACCCCGACTTCCTAGCATCCACAAACGCCTTGAATGAGCTTGGATTGTCTTTATATAGCCTTGGGAGCCTTCTATGACTCTTCATATGTCCTCCATGTCTCTTCACATGCCCTTCTTGTCTCTTCACTTGCCTTGTGACTTTGTCTCTTCATTGGAGTGGCTTTTGGTGGTCCAATGCCTCCTTTTGGATAAGGTTGCACCTTCAACTTTGTACTTTGACTTTCCTAAGGTTCAAAAGCCTTCAAATGAAGTTATTTTATGAAAAAAAAAACTTGAGCTTGGCCTAGAAATGCATATCTTTTAACACTCCCCCTCAAGCTCAAGTTTCTTTTGCATTTGAAGTTGGTTCCTTGAGTTGTATGGCTTGCTTCAACTTAGCAAGCTTTCCAGCATCCAAGAACTTTGTTAGTAGATCAACTACCTGGTTCTTTGTACTTACATGATGAATATCCACTTCCTTTTCAAGCACCTTCTCCCTTATGAAATGATAGTGGACTTCGATGTGTTTGCTCCTTGCATGAAACATAGGATTGTTTGCAAGATAAATGCTTGATATATTATCTCCAAACAAAGGAACTGATCCAACCTGCACATTCAAGTCTTTCATTAGCTTTTTCATCCACATTATCTCACAAGTAGCTTGGGCCAAGGCTCTATATTCAGCTTTGGTTGAAGATAAAGCAACCATGGGTTGCTTCTTTGAACTCCATGATACACAATTGTTTCCTAGAATGATCACATAACCTGTGGTGCTTCTTCTATCATCTTTGGAGCCCGCCCAATCAGCATCCACATATCCTTTGAGCTCTAATGATCCTCCATAAGCATAGAAAAGTCCTTGATTTATTGTACCTTTGATGTACCCGAGTATCCTCTTTGCTTCATTCAAATGATCATTAGTAGGAGCATGCATGTGTTGAGAAAGAACTCCTACACTAAATGCCAAATTAGGTCTAGTTATGGTTCCATATATAAGTGAGCCTATTAGGCTCCTATAGGTATGAACGTCCTCAAGTTCTTCTCCTTGGGTGGAGCTAAGTTTGGTGTTTACATCCATTGGTTGCTTTAGTGGTTTGCATCCTCTCATTCCAAACTTGTACAATACATCCAAAAAATATTTTCTTTGCATCAAGTAGAGACCATCATTTTTGTACATAATCTCGATGCCCAAGAAGTATTTCAGGATTCCAAGATCTGAAATCTTGAATTCCTTCCCAAGTTTTGCCTTAATTTCTTTGATACCTGCATCATTATCACCTGTTATGATAAGATCATCAACATATATGCATATGTATATAGA
This sequence comes from Ceratopteris richardii, assembly GCA_020310875.1. Lineage (NCBI taxonomy): Eukaryota > Viridiplantae > Streptophyta > Polypodiopsida > Polypodiales > Pteridaceae > Ceratopteris > Ceratopteris richardii. The sequence goes on along the minus strand of CM035433.1, from coordinate 52,808,090 downwards.
TTCTCCATCAAGCCTTTTGATGTAGATTGAAGGATCTGAATCATTTGCAACATAAACACTCTTCATTAGGTACTCAACCAATCTCTGATTCCATGCTCTAGGTGCTTGCTTGAGTTCATACAAAGGCTTCTTTAGTTTACATACAAAATCATGCTTCTTTTCATCTTCATAACCTATGGCTTGATACATATAAACCACTTCTTCCAAATTTCCATTAAGAAAAGCATTTTTGATGTCCAATTGATATATTCTCCATCTTTTAGAATCAACCACTAAAATCAAAGTCCTAATTGTATTCCTATTTGCAACAGGACTAAAAGTTTCTTCATAATCAAGCTCATATGTTTGTGTGTAGCCCTTAGCTACTAACCTTGCTAAAGATCCATGTGAATTCCTTTTGAATTTGTACACCCATTTGTTTGTGACTACCTTCATGCCTTCTTCTCTAGGTACCAATTCCCAAGTTTGGTTTTCCTTGAGAGCTTGAATCTCCTCATCCATAGCATCTCTCCATTCCTTCTGTTGGCTAGCTTCCTCATAGCTTGATGGTTCCTTACCTTTGATAACCTGTGTCATATAAGCATAATGCTTTGCAATAAAGCTATCATAAGTGAGCTTTTGAATAGGATGTTTTACCCTTTCTGACCTCCTTTCACTACCTATTATTGGATATTTCTTCAATGTCCGTTTCTTTTGCACTTTAGGAGTTACAACTTCTTCAAATTCATCTTCATCTTCACTTGAATGAAAATCTCTTACCAAGTTACCTCCATTACCTCTATTGTGGCTACATTCTGATGTATGCTCTAACTCCTTTTGCTTTCCCTTCCATGATGATGAGCTTTGTGAAGGACTTGCCATACTTGGTCCACTCAATGTAGTGCTAACTTGCACTTTCTCTTCATGTACATGATCTACATGTACAAAGTCTTCTTCCTGCAAATCATTCACACCTCCATACCAAGGTTTTAACTCACCAAAAACAACATCCCTTGACGCTCTAAGATTTTTAGTGACAGGATTATAACACCTATACTCCTTTTGCTCATTTGAGTAGCCAACAAAAATGCATTTTTTAGCCCTAGCATCACGTTTACCTTCTCTAACTTCCTGTGGGACATGAACATAGCATATGCAACAAAAAATCCTTAAATGAGACAAATCTGCTTTCCTTTGATAGTATACCTCATCTGGAGTAAGATCATGAACTCCTGAAGTTGGTATCCTGTTCATAATATATGCTGTTGTGGTTGCTGCATCAGCCCAATATGAGAAAGGTACATTCATCTCATTCAACATGCATCTAGCTGCCTCTGCAATTTGTCTATTCTTTCTTCCTAAAATACCATTTTGTTGAAGGGTATACCTGCATGTGTATTGCCTCCTTATGCCTTCATCTTCTAAGAACCTTGTGAACTCATTGGAGAAATATTCTCTCCCTCCATCTGACCTTAGGGTTTTAATCCTATGACCTGTTTCATTCTCAACAAGTGCTTTGTACTTTTTGAATACTTCAAACACATCTGATTTTTGCTTGATTATATACAACCAAATTTTCCTTGAACAATCATCAATAAAGGTAAAAAAGTACCTATTACCTGCATGTGAATGTTCTCTTGAAGGCCCCCATACATCTGTATGCACTATATCCAAAACCCTTGGAGAAACATACTTGCTTGACTTGAAAGGCAACCTAGTTTGCTTCCCAAATTGACAAGCTTTACATACCTCTAGAAGATGTGATGTTGAGAAGTTTGAAATCCCTTTGACCAATGCACTTTTCTCCATGTTCTTTAGATTTTCAATGTTTACATGTCCTATCCTTTTATGCCACAAATCCAAATCTGCAATTCTCCTATTTCTTGAAGTGATAAACATTACCTTATTGGGGTTTTGCTTGATATTGAGAGTAAACATCCTTCCATGCTTCTCTCCTTTTTCCACAAGATGAAATCCATTCTTTGGATCCTCTATGAAGCAACCTTTGCTATTGAACTTCACTTGGTATCCTTTATCTACCATTTGACCAACAAAAATGAGATTCTTTGTAATAGTAGGGACATATAATACCTCGGATAGTGTCTTGCTCTTCTTGCCATCCTAAAATTTGACATCTCCAATGTGTTTGATCTCATGCTCAGTATTATCACCTGTCTCTACACATCCTCTTTGCTTTGGAGCTTGTAAATTGCAAAACATTTCCTCCCTACAAGACATATGATTGCTACAACCACTATCTATGTACCAAGTATCATCCTTCTCATGTTTACTATCCCCATATGCATGACTCATGGCAAGAACTTGATCACTAGACTCATTTGAAGCATAGTTACCTTGAGCATTGTTCCTCCTTTGGTAGCATTCATTTGCCCAATGTCCTAGCTTCCCACAAATGAAGCATCCATTGCCTCTTGATCCTCTTCCTCTTCCTCTATTCTTCCTGCCTCTACCTCTTCCATTTGAAGATGAGCCTTCATTTGAGTCTTCTTGGTTGTCACTTTGCTTGCTTTGGCTTTGCCTTCCTCTTCCTCTACCTCTTGATGCTTTGCCTCTTCCTCTACTTGCATATAGCATTTGACCTTGGGCACCTTTGCCCTTGCTTCCACCTTGCAATATTTCTTCATTAACCATTAAAGTGTTCAATTGATCGAAATCAGGCATGTTCTCCCTATCATACAATGAGGATATGAAGTTCCTCCACTTGTCATCATCTTTAAGACCATTAAGTACAAATGCAACCATGTCATCATCATCAATTGAATGTCCTATGGCTACCAATGAATCTCTAATACCTTTGGCTTTAATTATGTGATCATGTATGGATTGATTATCTCCTTTCTTCAAGTTGTTGAGCTCATTTTTGAGTTGTACCTTCTTTGCCTTTGTGTTTGCGGTGAACATCTTCTCCAAATATTCCCACATTTCCTTGGTGGTCTCCATGCTTTGAATGTGATCTGTCATTGTGTTGCTTACATGCTGAGATATCATAAACATAACCCTTCCATTTCTTACCTCCCATTCTCTAATTGATCTCCTTTCTTGGTCCGTAGGGTTAGTTGGATCCGCAGCAATTGGCTTGACATCACCTCCATTGATTATGCCTCTTAAGTCCTTGCTCATGATGAAGTTTGCCATCCTAAACTTCCAAGGTTGAAAGTTATCATTGTACAACTTTTCAATCTGGTTGGATACCTCTCCTATCTTCTTGAGTCGCCTAAAATTCAAATATGGTGTGGGATTACCTCCTTTGTTGAAAGTGAAGTCCCTTTGTGTGATGAAGATGAAGCTCCCCCTTGGTTCCAAGTTTGCAACCTCCTTCAAGCTTTGAAAAGGCTTCAATTGTTGATTCCTTGGCTTGGCCTCCTTTTTGTACTCTCCTTGATGTTCACACGGAGCTCTGATACCACTGTTGGAAGATTTCTCCTCCAAATGCACAACAAGAAGCTTGGACCCTTCCCAAGACCTATCTGCCCTCAGACTAGTACTCACTAAAACTAGTATATCTCACAACTCTCGAATCCAATCCAAAAACCCTTTTAGCCACAGAAACTAGACATTAAGCGCTTTCCAATGCGCTATGAATCAGTGGATTTGAACATGTAGACTTGTCAACTGAGTCACACAAGATAGCCTAGTTTTCTTAGCAAGTTTTGGGACAGAACAACAGACAAAGAAATAGCAATATCTCACAGCACAAGAAGAGTTTTGCCAAAATTCTTTTTGGAATAGAATCCTTGCTTTATAAGATTTCCAGCAACTACAAGAACTCTCAGAATGGAGCTTCCTAAAAAGAGAAATTGAAGTCCTAACAAGCTACTACAGAAATGGAGCACCCTTTGGAAAGGGTAGGAGAGATATACAAGAGAATAAGAGCATCTATGAGAGCCTATGGCTCAATGCCACACATATATGCAACACCCTGGCTTCCTAGCATCCACACACACCTTGAATGAGCTTGGATGATCTTTATATAGCCTTGGGAGCCTTCTATGACTCTTCATTTGTCTTCCATGTCTCTTCACATGCCCTCCTTGTCTCTTCACTTGCCTTGTGACTTTCTGTCTTCATTGGAGTGGCTTTTGGTGGTCCAATGCCTCCTTTTGGATAAGGTTGCACCTTCAACTTTGTACTTTGACTTTCCTAAGGTTCAAAAGCCTTCAAATGAAGTTATTTTATGAAAAACAAAACTTGAGCTTGGCCTAGAAATGCATATCTTTTAACACCTTAACTTCACCACCCGAACTCAAGTATTCTCTTTAAGTTACCCAAATGATAGTGAAACTCTTTTCATTGTTCTCAAGAATGAAATCCATTTCATTTTAGTTGGAATTTCTCATAGACCTATATTGGTTAGGAATTTTTCTAGTGAGTTTCTAAGTATAAATTTATACTTAGAGCATTTAATGTGTGTTATAGGTTCCTTATGTCTACATAGAAATGACCTTGGAATCATGTTTTTTAGCAACATTCACTTGGAAATATTTGAAAGTATTTTAGTTAATTCGAGTAATCATTGGCGTGCTTGGAATGTGATCGCATATAAGTATAGTATATGCATATATTTCTATTTCAGCACATCTACTTCTTTTTCTCTTAGTAAGAAAATGAAGAGTAATGCTTTATAATTATTCTATGGTGACTATATCCAACCTTAGTTCTTAATTCTTAGAACTTTGAGCATGCTTGAATTTAATGCTATGTATGAGATTCATTCTACAAGCATACATACACAATCCTTTGATGTGTGCTTATATGGTGATGCATAGGCAAGACCAGCTTTCCAAAGTCTCTTTCTTTTCAATGCATGAGTATGTCATGCACTTATGCTCTTTTGATCTTTTAATATATTGACTAAATGGATCCTTACATGTATCAATATAATAATTCATTGTGCATCTCTCAGCAAACAAGCTCTCAAAATAAACCATGCATAATAAAGAGCTATGCATAGATTCATGTACTTCTTTAAATCGATACACTTTATTTAATTGCATTATGATGATATTCAATGTAAAGGCAAGAACTAATAGAAATGGGTACTTTCCTGGAATAAAATTTGGTGAAAAATTCCCATTCGAATATGGATCCATGAATCCTCTTCTATAACTATGAAGCTTCTTCACTCCTCAAAAGAGATGGGATGAATATTTCTTTGAAGGAAGAAGTCCACCTTAAAGAGGGATGTAAGAGTATCTATGACTATAGAAAGTAGTTATTTAGAGATCTCCAAAGAAATGAGCTCTTGGGTTGCTTATAGAGTGAAGAATTGATGTTATAGAGTGAAGAATTAATGTTTATGGGCTAAGAAAGAATGAGTTATATAATGGTGTGAGGATGCTTCTTACAACTTTTCCATCCCAGTTGGAATGACTGGAAAAACATTTAAAGCATATACAAGGTGTTTCCACCTCCTTAGGAGCCCCCAAATCCAAACCTTTTGCAAATAACTGTTTACAGAATCATTTTGAGACTCGATGCACAAGAAAACTTGGGAACTAAGAAAGTCGTCTAAGAAATGTATACAAAACTTTAGCTTTGCTCTTCTTCATCTTCTCCATGATTCGAAAGGACTCCACATATATGAGCTCTAATATCAATGTGATAGTACCTCAACACACACAAGAGAATGACATGAAACTCTCTACCCAACCAGTCATTATATATCCTTTCTAATTGGAGGTCACTTTTGGAGTTAACTAGAGCATTAACATGCATGCTAATCCTCAAGTGGACAAGTGTGCCACTTTTTTGTAGTGTACTCTTATGAGTTGTCTTAGATGTGTCAAGTCTCTACATAATCGAGCTAATTCAAGTTTACTCAAGTTAGGATGCTTCTAGAAGGGTCTAGAGGATCTTTGGCAAAAGTACTCTCCCATGTGCACTCGGAGATCTTGAACTCAAGACCTCCTCCTTCCCATTTGTTAGAGTTAACCACTCATTAGGGGAAAAAATGAACCCTGCATGGGCCTTTTAGATTAAGGAGTGATTAGTGATGGACCAATGAGAGGAGGGTGGTGGACACAGTCTAGGAGCTTAATCACCTAGGCTAGGCATAGGCTTCCCTTGTTTTTGTTTGGTCAAATAGGAGAAAAACAACTAGAAGGGGTGGTTTTGTTCACTTGAATGGTTTTGAATGCCCCTCGAATGCATTTTAACCCTTGGATTGGCTCCAAAATCCAATGGATGAGAGTGAATGGCAAAAGTCAAGGCATCCATGCTTTTGGACCCTTGGATGAGCAAGAGATTTAATGGCTAGGATGAGATAGAGCTGCAAAAAGGCGCCTTTGTTTATTAGCCATTAGATAGACTCTTACATCCGACGGCACAGCTTGAATCCCGAAAAGAATAGGCGCCTTAAATGGCAGCCATTGGATCCAACCACCATCCAAGGGTTCAACTTGAAGGAGCAAAATCTGAGCGCGCGATTTTCCCTCCGCCATCGGATTACATCTTCATCGAACGGCTCCACTGCCCACGCAAAACTAGATCAGCGTCGAATGCGGACTTCCGTCGGATTCATCCATGATCTAATGGTCAATATTCATGCAGAGAAGGTGCATTTTGCCTGCGCAAATAAAGCCAAACGACCACACGAATCTCTGACATTCTCTCTCTATGGATCATTCGTCTTCAATCTCAACCATTGATTTTAAGCATCCAAAGGCTCTAAAGCATTAGATTTCATAATTCAAACATAAAAAAAAAAGAATACTATTTTATTTGGAAAAACCACCGGTGGTTTTGTATGGCTCCTTAATCAAGGGGATTAAGCATTTTAATTCCTAAAAATTAGGAATCCTTACAAGGCCCATGCAGGGCTCACTTTTTCCCCTAATGTAGGCTAAGCCTATTCATTGGTTAATACTCCCAAAGAATGATAAGCCAGCTTGTTAAACCTTGACAAGCTACTTTGCAACATAAACTATCCATAAAATCACCCTCATTCATATGTTCATTCTCCAATCATATTTTCATTCTCTAATCATATTTTTATTCTCCAATCATATTTGAAGTTAATCAATATGAGGCTCATTTCTTTCCTGATATAGTGTGGCAAGGGTATCCCAAGCATCTTTTATTGTTTTTCATGAGTGAATATGAGGGATACTGGCACACTTGATAGATAATGCAATCAAGTCATATGTATTTGCATTTTTTCCATCCCATTGAAGTCGATCTATAGTGGCTAGGGGTGCTGGTGGCGTACCTAACATCATCGAAATTGGACTTGTAAGAAGACTCAAAATTGGAACCTCACCAGAACTCAAATGTGCAACATCCTCAACACCACCTACATTTTGAACATTTGTAGTTGTGATATGATGTATTTCAACACCCTCTACAATACTCCACAATTTCTTTGGAACTAATACATGTTGCATGATGTGTAGTTATACTAGGTAGTTGGAACCATCCAACTTATCCTCGACAACCAACATGCAAAACACATCATTACTCTCAACCATGGTTGGTGATTGTAGCCTCATGCACAAAGTTGACTATTCCTCAAGACATGAATAGTGATACCCAATGGAGCTGCACTATCTTTTGGTCCTCCCATGTCTTGTTAGACATAGAGGTACACAAAGATAGTTCTACTTCCCAGCTATGCAAGAGTTCCCCACTGATTTAGTTCTTTCCTCTCTTCCCATCAATAACCATGTGCCACTTAGCGTCTAGCTCTAATATCCACCCCATCAATACTTAACCATTAGCCATTCATAACACATCTTACCTCCTCATAGAAACTTCTTTGGGTGAACAAATCTCTTCACAACAAGAGCTATCCCCTGCAAAGGAGATTTGATATTCATTTGGTTTTTTCGTTCAAAAGAAAATCCCTTTTATTCTCTCATTTTGAATACCACATACTAATCGAGATTGAGTTTGCATTGAATTTTGAAAGATGTCCACAGTGAGAGAGTGTGGCTTGAACATTTTTAGAGAGCCATATCCCCAACATGTCTACCTTGGCAAGCTATCCATTTATCAACATCTACTCTCCAAAAGAGTTGACATCCTTAACTAACAAGGTAATCTCTAACATTGTTATCTCTTCCATCTCATTATCCATTGTCTATGCCATTTGATTACCACTCTCCACCTTTTTGAACCTTGCATTTGAGCAAGGAAAACATTTGACAACAAGAGCTACCCCCGTCAAAACATCTCGAGATTGGTTTGATTTTTCACTCTCTCTTTTGTGCTTTTTTAAAGCTATGCTTTTGTTTTGTTATTAACTACTGGGCATAAATATTTTTTAATTTAGAGTTTGGTATGGCCAATATATCTACTTGGCAATCTACCTATTTCTCCATGTTGAATATCCGAGACATCCTCTTCATATATTCATCTTCATTTCATGAATCCTTCATTTCCTTGGAGGACACTCTATCGAGTGGATTTAAAGAATTTATGTTGAAATCTTTGATCCATTGGATTATAAATTAAAGTATGAAATAAACCGTGAGATTTCTCTGTGTCTTCGTCTGGGAGGCTTCAGGCTTCATTGTTGGGTAGAAACTTCGAGCTCCATAGCCATGGCGCTCACCATGTCGCAAGCCTTCTGTGGCCATGCATCGTCCTCGCAAATCAGTTACATTGTGTCAGTAGCCAGTCAGGTCACCATCTCCGGTGAGCAACACTGTGGGAAGTGCTTTTTCTCAGCTGTTCCTTGTGTTCCCCGGGACTTTCACGGCACATGGAACCCCAGATACATTTCTATAGAGAAGCCTCAGTTCCGTTTCAGGTGTGCATTGAAGGATCCTGCAGAATCGAACTTTTTCACAGCTACTGCCAATGTTCAAACGTTGGAGCTCCCATTGGCTCCCGAAAAAGGAGCGTTCAAGTCTAGATTTGCCGACGATGAGCCTCGAAAGGGAAGTGACATTCTTGTCGAAGCTTTAGAGAGAGAAGGTGTCACAGATGTATTCGCTTACCCCGGGGGGGCGTCCATGGAAATTCATCAGGCACTGACGAGGTCTAACACAATAAGGAATGTTCTTTGTCGACATGAACAGGGTGAGGTCTTTGCGGCAGAGGGGTACGCTCGTGCTTCTGGGAAAGTGGGTGTCTGCATTGCGACATCTGGCCCTGGGGCAACAAACCTGGTCACAGGACTGGCCGATGCTTTATTGGATAGCACTCCCATCGTGGCTATAACCGGCCAGGTTCCCCGACGCATGATCGGTACAGATGCATTTCAGGAGACCCCAATCGTTGAAGTCACCCGCTCCATAACAAAACACAACTACCTCATTTTGAATATTGAAGATATTCCCCGTGTTATCAGAGAAGCTTTTTTTCTTGCTGCATCAGGCAGGCCCGGCCCTGTACTTGTTGATATTCCAAAAGATGTGCAGCAACAAATGAGCATTCCTGATTGGGGCCAACCCATGAAGTTGCATGGCTATTTGGAACGCCTCCCAAAGCCACCTCTATTTTCACAACTTGAGCAGATTATTCGTTTAATTGTGGGTTCGAGAAGACCAGTGATTTATTGTGGAGGAGGTTGCATGAATTCCAGCAAGGAGCTCAGGGAATTTGTTGATCTCACTGGCATACCAGTTACGACTACTTTTATGGGCTTGGGTGTGTTTCCATCTTCAGATGATCGATGTCTTCGTATGCTGGGCATGCACGGCACAGTCTATGCAAACTACTCAGTTGATAAAGCTGATCTCTTGCTTGCATTTGGAGTGCGATTTGATGATAGAGTGACTGGTAAACTGGAGACGTTTGCGAGTCGAGCAAGCATTGTTCATATTGACCTTGATCCAGCGGAGATAGGGAAGAATAAACAGCCCCATGTTTCTTTGTGTGCAGATGTACAGCTTGCACTACAAGGAATCAATCACCTCATAAAGAGTCAAAACTTGTCATTTGATTTTTCTGCATGGATGAAGGAATTAAATGAACAAAAAACTAAATGGCCTTTGAGTTATCCTCAAGATGAAGATTTTATTTCTCCACAAGAAGCGATTGAGGTACTATATGATGTTACTCAAGGTAACGCCATTATTGCAACAGGAGTAGGGCAGCATCAGATGTGGGCAGCTCAGTGGTTTAAGTACGATAAGCCAAGACAATGGTTATCGTCAGGTGGATTAGGATCAATGGGCTTTGGCCTACCTGCAGCATTGGGTGCTGCTGTCACTAATCCAGGCGTCCCTGTTGTGGATATAGATGGAGATGGGAGCTTTCTTATGAATGTTCAAGAATTGGCTACTATATGTGTGGAGCAGCTGCCTGTGAAGATCATGATTCTAAATAATCAACATCTGGGAATGGTTGTTCAGTGGGAGGACAGATTTTACAAGGGGAATAGAGCACATACTTACCTTGGGGATCCAAGGAATGAAGAAGCAATTTTTCCTGATTTCTTGAAGATGGCAGAGGGATGCAAGATTCCATCTGCTCGAGTCAAGAGGAAGTCTGACTTGCGAAGTGCAATAGAATTGATGTTAGAGACACCAGGGCCATATCTGCTGGATGTTATTGTTCCTCATCAAGAACATGTACTTCCCATGATTCCTAGCGGTGGATCATTTAATGACATTATTACAGAGGGAGATGGTCGGAGAATATACTAACAAAGCAGTTCTCAGTAATTGTTGTCTTATTCTCTATCATGAGCTTGTTGGAGTAATCATTGAAACTTGGCTAATAAATGTTGTTGAAGATGCTATTAGCAGTATTGGATTTTAATATCTTGATTGACGTAATGGTTTTTCCAAAATCAAATCAAGCATTAGCTCAAAATGACTCTCTTTGTAGTAGGTTGTGTGAGTCTCTCATTGCTTAATGATCAGATATCAATAGTTCTTTCATCTAGAGAGGCACACTAGTATGCATGTGTTCAAAGTTGTAGTTCTGGATGTGAATTGAAAAATGTTGGTTAGAGTGAATCTCTCTGCTCTTAGAAGTTGAATTTCTGAATGTAACCCAAAGTGCTGGTCAAAGTGAATTTCTCTGCCCTTCAAAGTTGAATTTTTGAATGCAACCAAAAAATGTCTGTTAAAATTTATTCAATTTCTCTGTTCTCTGTTCTGTCTGTTCTGTCTGTCTGTCTGTCTGTCTCCCCCCCATCTCTCTCTCTCTCTCTCTCTCTCTCTCTCTCCCCCCCCCCCCCCCCCCCTCCCCCCTTATTCCCCTCCCTCCTCTCCATCCCTGCATTTTATAGTCATGTAGTGTCAAGCAATGTAGGAGTTGGTAGCATTTAGGCGTGACAATTGTGCATAGATTCTGGCTTAATTGGTGATTCTCTGTTTCGTCAGTTTTAGTTTATATTTCGCCATTACTATAGTCTCTGTGTCATTGTCTCATTTTCAAGAAGACCACATTGATCAATCTCATGATATCAGTAGGTATCAATAGTTTGTTGGACTAGGCATCAGTTTTTAGTTGATATTAGCTGACAAAAGTTGCCAGTAGCAACTGGATATTCTAATCTGGCTCAAAGGTCTTGAAAATCAAATCAAGCATAGTCAAAATATTTTTTGTTACTAGTCTGTACAAGTGGTCCAATACTAACTGATTAGGGATCAATACTTATGATGAAGACAGGCACAGTTGGACGTGTTTGTTTGAATGTGGTTTTCAGTGTGAGTTGAAAGTATTAGTTGGAGTAAATTTCTCTTCTCTATGAAGTTAATTTTTCTCTTAAAACCTTAAGACGTTGGTTAAAGTGAGCTTTTGAACTTTTTCAACCGTTCCTCCTTCCTGGCATCCTCTTCCCCTGCAGTGTTCCATAATCATTCAGCTTCAAACATTGCTGCCTTTGATATGGCTTCGGCTTGATAACTGTTACATAACTTTGTTGTATTTGATGATTCCCTGTTTTGTCAGCTATAGTCTAGGTTTTACTAAGTACTTCAATTCCGTCATTGTTTCACTTGATGAGAGACGTACATTGATCTATTGCATGACACTCATTGATTCTCTATATTATGTTGTAATCTATGCTTTACTATTACGTCAGTCCTGTCATTGTCAGGCTTGTTTAGCAATTCACATTGATTAACTGCATGACATTGGTTAAATTATCTACATTGGTATGATATTTTCAACCTCATCTGAAATGTAGGTCCATGGATGAACTAATGTGTCGGTGGCCAGTGTGGTTCTAAGGCCAGGTTAAGAGGGCTCTGGCTACACATGGAGGAAAACCATGGATGCCCTCTTCGTATCCAATCAAAAGAAACATCCACACTGGCAAAGGAGCATGTCATCACCATGGAATCATATAAGAATGTTTGTCAGCAATCAATCAATCTTCCTTCTACTCCCTATTCCATTTTCTTTTGGATAGATTGCTAGATCTAGTGATAGGCCACACATATGTCTGTGCACACGTGCATAGATATGCAGCCATTTATTTGCAGACATGCTGGTGTGGACGAGTATACGTTTGGTGCAGGTGCAAGCATTCTGATAATTGTGGGGTGGCTCACCTCCTTTGAGAAGAGAAGTTACAAGTTCCTTAAGTCTGTTCAATGAGACACTCCTAAGTGATTTTTCAAGATTTGGCTTGCAATAGTGCGTTTATTTTCAGGCTATTGGTGTATGCATCTATGTGTGCATCTGATGAGGAGTCAGTGTGCAAGTGTTGTTCTGGAATGAGGAAATTTATTGTTTCTGCATTGTTACCTTGGTGCTGAAGGTCTTTCTGCCAATAATTTGGATGATTTCGATTTCTATATGAAACCTGCTCTTGTGCAGAACAATCAAATAACCTTTCTTTTCATCAAGAAGGACCCTTCTAGGATCTGAGGAGTGGAGATTCTTGACCAGGCGAATCCTTGCAGTTTTGAGATACTTCTTATGGGTTTCTGCTTGATGAACTATCCTTCTGTACTTCATGTTTAGCAATGAACATTTGATAGGTTTTGGGTTCATTAATATTATCTGAACTTGAGGGTTCCTAACTTGACCATATGCACTTCCGTTAATCAAGTCTTGCTCTATAGATAATGTTTGTCTGAATCGAAGCAACTTTGAGCAATAGTATTCTCATTCTTTTGAAACATATATGCATTCATATCGTATGAGAAATGAGCTAAGTGCCTATTTTTCAATTTGATATGATATGTTATTAAAATTGCTCAGTGAGAACTTTGAAACTGACTTTTGTAAGGTCATCTTAATTCGACTTGAAGTAAAAATGGGTAATCTTAATTGTTAGCGTGCCAAATGTTCGGTTTTTCATCTTAGTCTTGATTTAGAACTATGCTTGGGAGTTTTTGGAAGCTCTTCCATTGTGGTTATATATTTTGCTGACAGTTGGTACGATCAATTGCATAAAAACCTATTAAACGTATCTTTGTTGCATTTAGTGGTGCAGAAGTTGTAAACATTTCACCATAGATTCCACCCAAACTTCTGTCTCTATTTTTCACATATTGGTAACCTATTCGAAAGCAGACTTTTTACCCCCCCACGCTCCAACACACGCACGCACGCGTGCGCGCGCACACACACACACACACACACACACACACGCACACACACACAGACACACACACACAAGGAAAAAAATGATAGTAATTTATTTTACTAGTATGCATAGTCTCTGTAAGTAATGAATGCGTAGTCTCTCTTAGTAATGAAGGCGTGGGAATTGTTGACGTAGACTTCAAGATCTTTTTATTGATAAACTGTTGAGATAGATTAATCAGTCTATTTACCTACATTCCTAGGGTATGATTTTAATATTATGTTCTAGGATCATGATAATGCAGCTCATTAGATATAGCAATTCAATCATTGAAGAACTTTTTTTAGAGATATTGAGAAGTAATCATTCATCTCCTTGATGTCATTATTAGTCAAAGAAACGATTTTCTCTAAAGAGACTAGAATGCATTTCTTTGACAAGATGCCTTTTCCCGTTCATCTAAAAACATGAACAATGTCAATATGAAGGGAAGGGAAGAGAGGCAAAGCTCTTGAAAACATAGAAACAAAGGCATAAGAAGATATAAGCAACAACAATCTTCTCTTTCTTCTTCTTCTTTTTCTAGTGCTACTACTATTGCTATTGTTATTACCATTGTTATTGTTATTGCTATTGCTATTATTGTTCTTGTTATTGTTGCTTCTACTACTTTTGCTCCAAGTACAACTGTCACTACCACCACTACTATTATTTTGTCTATCACCATCATCACCACTACCGCCACCACTACTACCACTATCAACACTACCACCACTACCATTACTATTACTACCACCACCACTGCTAGCACTACTACCACAATTGTCACAATATTAGAGTCAATACTACTATCACTACAACTACAATTACTAATACTACGACCACCACTATGATTGTTTCTATTGCTATTACTATTGCATTTTCTATTGCTCTTACTATCCCCATTGTTATTGCTACTATCACTATTGCAATTGTTATTGCGATTGTTATTGCTACTATTATTGCTATTATTACTACTATGGATATTGTTATTGTTGTTACTATTATTGTTATTATTATTGATGTTATTTTTGTTATCGTTATGATTTTTGTTATTGTTACTACTTCTGTTGCTATTGTTGTTTGTACTACTATTATTATCGCTATTGCTATAGCTATTGTTATCGGCCTTGCTACTGTTGCTGCTAAAACTACTACTACTACTACTACTACTACTACTACTACTACTACTACTACTACTACTACTACCACCACCACCACCACCACCACCACCACCACTACTACTACCACCACTACTACTACCACCACCACCACTACTACCACTACTACTACTACTACTACTACTACTACTACTACTACTACTACTACTACTACTACTACTACTACTACTACTACTACTACTACTACTACTACTACTACTACTACTACTACTACTACTACTACTACCATTGTCGTTTCTGCCATTACTATTAATATTGTTGTTGTTGTTGTTGTTATTGATATTGTTATTTTTGTTGTTGTTGTTATTGCTATTATTGATGTTGTTGCTATTGTTATTATTATCATTATTGCTATTGTTACTGCTATTGTTATTGTTATTTCTATCACTATTGCAATTGTTATTGCTATTGCTATTGTTACTTTCACTTCTATTGTTGTTGCTATTGTTAATGTCACTATTATTGTTGCTACCACTACGATTGCCATTATTACTATTATTCCAATTA